>PVKM010000189.1:26440-132923 GCA_004027735.1 Carollia perspicillata
CCCCCCCCCCGTCGTTGTTGTTGTTTTAGAGTATACTGTTACAGTGAGATTGCTGGAATAAAAGGTACATTTTTGTACATCTTTGTTACCTGTTACTGGTTGTAGGTTTCTTGCCTAATGAACCAATTTATAGTATTGCTAAGTAGAATTACTAGAAATTTTTGATGTTACCTTTGATAAATGTGATGTTTTCATTTAGAAAGTGAGATATAAACTTCTATTTCAAAGCAAAAGTGTAAACTTTTTAGTTTTGGTACATAAAAACATGAAAGTCATGAGATTTGAATTGTTTGGAGAAGTAGACCACTTCAGTAGAGTTCATAAATTATTTGACAGTTTTCCTTTCTGGTTTGGCACTGCTAGCAATTAAAAAGTGTTAAAAAGAAACTAAAATTTATGCTAAAGTGACTTTAAGTGAATATATTGGAATTCTTTTATAATTTGTTTATATAAATCCCGTAATGCATTGCCTTGTAATGAGACATTTAAAATAATAGGACATTTCTTACTCATGCAACCTTAAATAATAACCCCTTATTTACAGTTTGAGAGCCTTTTCAAGTTTATAGATTTAAACCTATTTCTAGATATCTCATTTGATTCATGAAACAGCCAGTGAAGATTACAGCAGGTGTTACTATCATTATTTTACACAAAACAAAAATATTTGAGGCCCAGAGATACTGAATTATTTAACCTGAAGTCATAGGTTTTAAGTTACAAAGCTGAGAATGAAATTCTAGTTTTCTATGTTATTTTTTTTTAAATTTAAAAACTTTTAAAAAAGGTTCATTGATTTAAAACAGGATGGAGTGATGGAGGTGCAGGGAGGGAGACATCTATTTTGTTGTTCCACTTATTTATGCATTCACTGGTTGCTTCTTGTACTTGTCCTGACTAGGGATGGAACCTGCAACCTTGGTATAGTGGATGACACTTTAACCAACAACGCTACCTGGCCAGGGCTCAAGTCTTCTTTATTAATGACAATATGCATTAAGTGCTTAGTATAGGGCCTGACACCTAGTAAATATTTAAATGTTCCTGTGTCATACCTGGCTATTTCTTTATTCTTAAAATCTCCAGTTTTGGAAGCATTCTTTCATTTAATATTTTTGTAGTTCAAACTTTCAATTTAGAAAATAAGATTTTAGGTTGCATTAATTTGGTATGTATGTACAGGAGTGATTATATGCCTTATATATTAGGATAAATTGTTCCTAAATAGTGAACATTAGCACTTTATTAACTAGGAATTTAAAGGAACTCCCTATTTCTGCTGTTCTCCTGATATGAATCTTCAAGCTAGAAATAAGATTCCAACATTTAGCACAGTTAATAGGGAAAAATAAAATCTAGTAAGAAATAAAATCTTTCATTAAATGAGAAAGTTGTACAAGTCCAAGAGAGTGGCTAGTATTTAAAGCATAATTTGATTGGAAGAGATAATATGGATGTAACTGACATACTTGGAAAGTATTTGTTAAATTTAAACTTGGTAAAATTTTTTGAGAGAAATGTAAACCTGATGCAGCATATGAATCGGTGATTTTATTCCATTTCCTTTCACCTGGCCTTCAGTTTCTGCTGGTTGAAAGCACTGACTGAAAGCAAGGGAAAAAAGCTCCAGAAATTCCTAGAAAGTAAAATTAAATGGCAAAGTTTGGTATTTGCTAACTTACTTCAATTCCTGATTTTATTAGTACTCTGACTTTATTTCTTCACTCTTGCTACTGTTTTATTCAGTGTTCCTCTTGTGAACCAGGAAACTTTAGATTTGCTCTTGATGCTTTTTGATTACTACCTCTCTAAATCTGTTTATCACTTTCTATTTGGTCAGTCATGTTCCATATATGTTACAGCTTCATGTTGTTACTATACCTTTCAGTTAACTAGAATTTTAGAAATAGCTTGTTATGTGATCTGTGCGAATAATTTTCTTCAAAATAATTATGGCAGGGAAAAAAGTAGTTACTTGTTTGTATACTGGCATGGATTTTAGTTTATAACTTGTTTTGTTTAGGGATAAGATATCCATATATAGAGTATGAAAAAGAAACTTCAGAACTGCTTTCAGTAATCATACTTAAAATAAGATTCAGTCAGGAACTTATGTCAGGAACACATTTGTATAAAATAAGGTTAGGGAGCTATTTTTTATTGTTATCCTCTATTTAAAAATTCCAGTTAAATTTATAGTATAAGTCCCCTTAATTTAAGCTCAAATAACATTTTGAGATTAAACTCATCATACATCAACTAACCTGGCCCAACCCTGCTTAGCTTCTGAGATCAGACAAGATCCGATGCATTTAGAGTGGTATATTCGTAGACTCAAGTGGTTTTCTAAAAAATGTCTTGTTAATTAGATGTAATTTGGAACATATATTTAGTGCTTTATTTTATGAGTAGTTGCTTAGAACAGCCAATAAAAATGAATTTAGCTCATGTAGTGGCCATGTTATTTTATTTCTTTTTTAAGATTTTATTTTTAGCAAGTGGGGAAGGTAGGGAAAGAGGGAAACACTGATGGGAGAGAGAAACAGATCAGTCACCACTGGTACATGCCCTGACCAGAGACTGCACCCACAATCCAGGCATGTGTCCTGAGCAGGAATCAAACTGGTGACCTTTCACTTTGTGGATGATGCCCAACCAGCTGAGCCACACCAGTCAGGGTGCCACTGTATTTTTTAAACAGCCAGTTATTTTATGAGTTACATTGACTTCTCTTAGAAAAGTCAATGTAACTACGGAATTTAAATATCATTTATTAGTTTTTTTTGGAGGGGCCATGTTCTGGGAGATGAGAAGGGATTTTGTAGCACTTAAATCCAGACTATCCAAATGATACATAACGATCAAAACTCATCAACTGATCACTTAAGATCTGTGTATTTTATTGTATATAAATTATACCGCAATTAAAACAAAACACATTGAACATTCAACTTAAGTAAGATAGAAGATACCATGTATGCATTTCTTTCACCTCTCTTCTTGAATGTATAGTAATCACTGATAGGAGGAAAGGCTGCCTTACCCCCCACATTTTGGAGTAATATTTTATATATGTTCTTAGGTTAAATACTTAAAAGGCAAATTAATATAGTAAAGATTTCAAAAGACTTAAAGTTTCTATTAGGCTTTGATTCTCTTTAGGCAGATTAGGTTATTTAACAAGTCATTGTCATTGGAAAAAAGCCAAATAGTTATGGTCTAGGGCTGTACCATTTGTTCAATTGGTAAATAACTGTCACTATATTCTAGGCATTGTTTATACATTAACTTGTTTAATCCTTATAACAATCCTATATGATAGGTACTTGTATTAGCCACATTTTACATAGAACACTGAGGCACAGAAAGAGTGCCTAACTTGCCCAGGGTTAAACAGGAAGTGAAGTTGGGGTTCAAGTAGAGGCAGCGAGGCCCTATAGCATATGTTTTTTTTAATTCTTAATCTTCATGCAAGAATTATTGAATTTAGAGAGAAAATGGGGTGGGTGGAGACAAGTATTAATGTGAAAGAGAGACACTAATCAGCTGCCTCCCATTTGTGCCCCCATGGGGGATGGAACCTGCAACCTAGGTCTGTGCCTTGACTGGAAATCAAACCTGCAGCCTTCTGGTGCATGGAATGATGCTCCAGCCAGCTGAGCTACCTGGCCAGGGCTAGAGCATATGTTCTTAACCATGGTGCCACATAGCCTGCAAGTAGTTATTTGGCTTCCATCAGTGACTTAGATGGTATGATTAAGCTTAGTACTTATAAGTCATTAGATGAAAATTTCATATTAAACATTCTACTTACTCAAAAGTATACCCAGTAAGTGCAGGTTAAGACTATTCTCTGTTAGAAATTGTATATGTATGTGTGTATTTTCCCTCATTCTTACTTGGCTTAAAATGTAAAAATTTTAGTGAGTGGGGAAGCAAAACTTACATTAGAGATTTTATTTATTAGTATAATACTTGGTATAAGAAATATTCGCCTCAAAATTCAGCCCTCATTAGTTGCTGACATCAGTTTTGGAAATGCTGGTAGATTTTTGTATTGCTTTTAAAGATTTTAAGTTTTAACATTTGATTAGTAGGTCACTCTCATTTGGACCTACTTTCTTGAAAATTTTATTTTTTCACTAATGACTTGGAGATATAAAAAAATCTTTTGTGAGGCAGCATGGCCTAAAAAGTTTGGGCTTTGGAGTTAAATGCATAATGCATTTGATCCTAACTTACTACTTACTGGCTTTGGGACCCTGGGCAAATCACCCAGTCTTTTTGACCCTCAATTTTGCCATCTATAAAATGGTAATATTACTTTGTAGGATTGTTAGGATTAAATGAGAATGTATTTTCCATCTTCTCTGGCACATGGTCTTTTTAATATATGATGGATGCCGAAGTCTTGAATAAAATCTTAAACTCTGGGAATAAGGAAGGTGAGAATCTGAGGAAAATGAAACCTTAATTAAGAAGACTGAATTCCTAGACTCTATTTAAAGGAAAGATTTCATAGTTGCTCTGCAAGAGGTTATAGAGCAATGGATTGCTTCTCTGCAAGAGATTCCCATGTTGATCCCGGCCTTTGACTCCTTATTTGCCTGATTAAACTGAAGTCCCTGCCATGGCATCCTTAAAACTAGACCTTATATTCTGCCTGTCCTACTCCTTATCGTCCGCCAGTCCTGCTGCTTTCTCCATAAAACTTTGTGAGCTGCACTAGACTGCTCTCTCTCTCTCTCTCTTTTTTTTTGAAAATCTTACGCATTTCCAAGTCTACACTAAGCTCTGCTTGGAATGTTGTAATTGCTCTTGTTTATTCTGTCTACTTATTTCTGACTTCTTAAGGATTATTTAACATGATACCTACTTTGTGAAGCTTTATCTCTGCCACCACAGAATTAATTCTTCTTTCTCTAGCTCTTAACACATCTTGATATATTCTCAGTAGAGCCTTTGGCACAGTTGTAGGTCTGTGTGTCTGTCTTCCCTGATAGAATAAGTAATTCCTTGAGTGCAGTAGTTTTTACTTAGCCTTAAATTCTCAGTTCCCCTTCTACAGAATGTTCCATGTGTTTTGAGTGGTTAAGTGAGTGAAGGAGGAGGCCAGTTGAGTTACTTTAAAGAGTACTTAACATTTTCATTTATGTATAGTCATAGACAAATAGTTCCCTTAATTAAGTTAACCAAGTTTTTTGCAAACTTATTTACTTTATTAGTGTTTCTAATGCAACAATAGATTTGAGTTTCGTCTTTGTTTAAATGATTTCATTTAAAGGGGTTTTATACAGTACTTCTGCGCTTTTTAATAAAGCTCAAATCTTACTAGTATTCTCACTGAAATTAAATATTATGTTAGGTAAGTTTGTTAGTGGTAATAATTATTATTTATTAAAAATATTTCTCTTGCATTGCTCAGGAAAACTTGGATGATTTGAATTGGTACTTTTCACTAAAATGTATTTACAATTTTTTAGCTCGGAATTCCAGATTGGTGGTAGCTGCCACTGCTTTGGGTTCCTGACTGCTGCCCTATTTTTTCCCGACTGTTGATGACACATTTTCTTATGCTTGTGTTCCAAGACAGAGTTAAAAGGTAAAGATTATTCATTTTCAGGAATTGTACTGCTGGAGGCTTGATTTAAGCCTCTTGCTTTCTGCTTTTTTTTTTTAATCCTCACCCAAGGACATATTTATTGATTTTTAGAGGAGAAGGAGGAGGGGGGAGAGAGAGAGTGAGAGAGTGAGAGAGAGAAACAGAAACATCAACATGACAGAAAGGTAGTGACCCCTTGCCTCCTGTATTCACCCTGACTGGGGATTGAACCCTCAACCTGGGTTATGTGTTGTGACCTGGGATTGATCCCGCAACGTTCCAACCAATTGAGCCACCCAGCCAGGGCTATGCTACTTTTTTTCCCTCATGAATGGACGTAATACCCTAAAACATTTCGATAATAGCCCAAGAGCTACATTTTTTGGTGTGTCTACTTTCTTTTGGGTAATAGCTGATGTTTGTGATGTTAGCTAATAATAGATGATAGCTAATATTTATAATCTTAAAAATGATCATCCTGATAGTTTTCTTTTGGAATCTTTATAGTAGAAGAACCCTTTGAGATTGGGATGAATTTATGTATCTTAAAATGATAGAAACTGTTCCTGGCACATAGTAAATGCTACTTATGCCTTAGATACTGTTACAATAATTTTGGTTGGTATAAATTCAGCATTTTAAAAAACTATATACAGAGCTGATTCTGAGTCATTGGAACAGGAGAGGATGCCATTTTCTCATGATCCTTGGTAAATAGACTTGGAGGTATTTATAAAACAATTTTAAAAATCTATTACAGAAACAGTGCAGGTGAATTGTGCCCAAAACAAAATACAAAACAAGAAAAAATGAGAAAAAAAAATGTTTCCACCACCTAGAGATTAGTACTTAGTTTGTACCTTAGTTTGTAATCTTTTTATCTGCATGTGACTCTTTGGATAGATATATGTTTTTTTTCCTTTTACCAGAATGGTATCACACTGTACATTCTCTTTTGCAACCTTATTTATTCATTAATTCCTGCTTATCCATTTCAGTAAATTTTCATCTCGTCCAATACCCAGATCATACTAAAATTTATCTAGTTGCTTCAAAAATGTCCTTAATGGCTGATTTGTCTAAAACAGTATCCAGAACAGAATCTGTGCTTGTGAACTTGGCTGTTAGACCCTTTAAGTCTTTTGGATATATATGTAAATATTATTTTTTATCCAAGGTAAAATGTTACTAATGAAATATTTCTTTTATCCAAAAAGTAGCATGATGTATATACACTATTGTGCCTGTCTTTTTTCCTTAAAATATGCTGTAAATCTGTCCAATCAGTACATAGTAATCTTATGAATAGATTATACAACAACCCTTTCTTAAATTATCAAAATAAATAAATTGCTTTCAGTAATTTAATTATTTTTGGATTGAAAATAATAGTGAAATCAGCTCACTAATGTGAATACAACAGAAAGTAAAGAAAAAGATCTAGGAAAGGGCACTGGGTTTGGTGAATTTTGAATTGTACTTTGGAAAATGAATGTGTCCAGAAGTAGTGGGTGGATAACTTTAGAGATGATCTTGAAGGGAGGTTTTAGGCTGATTAGCTTGGCCATCTGAAAGATTCCAGTCAGAAAACCATGAGATGAGAGGAGATTGATGGAGCTCAAGAAGAAATGAGAGCTGGTATGATGGACATAATGCATTGAAATGTAGATTATTGGTCATTTTTATAGTTACTTTGATATAAATTCTTATAAATATAGAAGTTTGTTGTTATGCCAACTGTAGTGTGTAACAAGGGAATAGAATGGGTATGCTAAGTATTGATTACCTTGATAGGAAATGAGAGTAAGTTTCTACCCTAGTTTGTTGTTATCAAGTCATAAATACTAAAGGTTAGTGGAGATCTTAATGGTTGTATCAATGTAGTAATCGTGTGGAATAGGAAATTGAAATCTAAGTGTCTTGTCCAAATTGGTACAGGTGGTTAGAGGCACAGCCAGCTCTTAAATCTGATGTCCTAATTTTTAATGTATCTACTTTTCTCTATCCCATGATGCCTTCTATAATCAGGAAAATTAGAAGTTACGAAGCTTTTGTTTTGTTTTTAATTTGACTTTTGGTTTTTGACCTAAAATACTTATTATTTGTGATTTATAAAGTCTGAGGTTTTCATTTGTCCTATATACCTAAATACTATAAATATGGAACCTACCTTTTACCTTAGGTACATTTTTAATGTACTTAGTAGAGGGATTTGAAAATTATTTTGCCAAGTAATCATTTTGAGGATTTTTGTAAAAGAATGAATGTGTTTGCCTGTATTTCTTAATTACACATGATGGTTTATAAATAAATTTAACAGTTTTTAGTAGCATAGGTGTAGTGGAGAAAGCTTTTTAAAAATAACCAATGTTTTAAAATGTTTGTATATAGGTTGCATTGTTGCATATTTCAGATATTTTCTTAACTTAAATACTCAGATATTTATCCCAACATTATTGCTATGGGGTTTCCAGCAGAAAGACTTGAAGGTGTGTACAGGAACAATATTGATGATGTAGTAAGGTAAGAACTCTTAATTTTCTTTTTTGAATATTGATATATTAATGCTGTATTTTAATTTAGGAAAGATTTCTAAACCACTGAAAAAGATGTAGTTTGTCATGTAAACTTGATTTTTTTACGTTGGTGCTCTACAACTGCTTTTTTTTTTTTTGGCCTGGTATTCCTAATGGGCCTCAATAGGATACAACTCATTTGATAAGAACAAACTTTTTACATAATTAGGTGTATGCAATATGCTTTCATGGGCTCTGTGATCCTCAGGTTAATGCCTAGTTATTGTTACAGTATGAGTTTTGTTTTTTATTTCACAATTGGGGATTAGGCGTAAAATCCTTGTGCTTTTATTCACTTAAATGTATTTATCCTATGATATAGATAACAGATACCATGTATTTTTACATAGAGAAATTTAGAATGGATCATAAGTGTACCAAGCACCTAAGAATGTATTTGGTACAAGGGATCTAGAAAGAAATGGCTGGGCATACCAAAGCCTAATTTTGTGCATTTTATACTTTTGCATAATTTTCTTATAGTAATTATCATTCATGTCAGAACAAGACGCATTGAAAAGGCCCATTTCAATAATTGGTAATGTATTTATGACCTAACTGTACATGAAATATTTTATGAGAGAATGAATTTGTGTTTGCTATATAAATAGTCTTACATATTTTATATCGGAGCAAAAAAAAAATATAGGATTAAATTAACTGTAAAATACCATTAGGAACTTGAATGGCTTTTAAAAGTTATAATTTTGGATTATTTTTTCTTGAAGAGTTTCAGTTTAAATGTTTGCTGGTTATAAGAATTAAATGCTATAATGAGTGGTAAAGCTTTTAAAGCATTATGCAATGTACAATTCTTTTTATAATAGATACCTAATTATATAAGCCTATATATACCCTTATATGAGCTAGCCGTAAGTTAATTTTTAGCAATTTGTTTTGAACCAAAGTATATTTACAGTTTTGCAGCACTAAATTACGTCCAGTTGGATTTTTGTAGCATTCACGTTGTATTCAGAATTAAATCTCAGTTTCTACAAAAACTACAAAAGAACCCCAAACTACTTCTTTGTGGTCTCTGTTACAATTATAGGTGGTACTCACAAGACTGTCAGAAGTACTATTTAAGAAATTGAAAATAGGAAAATGGATTTGCCCTTGTCATAGGCAGAACACAGTGGAAGGAGGCTTAACATTGAAGATCCATGGGAATAACAGTTTGTCATGGCTTAATCAGTGATAATATCAACAGGAAATGCAATGGGTGGTAGAAAAGAGAATGAGCAAAGTTGACTTTGAATGGAAAGATGAAGAATCGGGGAAATGAGCAGTGCAGTCACCAGACCTGTATTCTTCTATGTGGTGCAGGAGTGTTTATCAGGCCTCTCTATGACCTAAATGAACTACGTCTTAAGATGATCTCCTTCACATCATTGTAATTCTGTATTCAACCAAGTACTGATTTAACTAAGTTAGATTAGTATGCATACTGAGAAGGAGTAAAGATAAGTTTTGTGATCACTGTGGTTATATTTGTATGCTAAATTAATCTGGTGTGCTAGTTTTTTCATTATTCTCTTCTGAATGCAAATTAATCTCTTCTGACTGTGAGTTAGTCACTGCAGCTGAATGATCATCTTTTAGGTTACTGATGAGGTCCAGTTTCTGGAGTTATGCATTTGATTATCAGACCTTAAATTGTAATAACTTCACCAAGAAAATACTTTGCTGGGAAGTATTATTTTTATGTGTCATCTTCTGACTTCATAACCACTGCTTTTATGCTTCTGAATTGATTCACACATTTAGTTTGTAATGAGCAACCTTAGTTGAAGTTAAGTCTCTCTGCTTTAATGTATGTAGTGTATTTTATCTAGCTTTTAAGTTTTCCAAATCTGTTATTCCTAAAAATGTTTTATGTGTATGATTTGTTATGTAGCCAGTGGTTGCTTTAGCCGACTGATCTTGTCACCTTATAGTAATCATAATGTAATAGCATATAAAAATGAATTATCAGCTGAATATAATAGCTTTGCTTGTTTTTGTTTTATTCTCTTTCTGACTTGGGAGATAAATGGTCAGTAAGGCTTTGTTGGCTTCAGTTGCTTACCCCATTCCCCCGTCTTTTTTTTTTTTTTTTTAAGAGAAAGAATGAACAGACAGGGAAGGGAGATACAGTTTTTCCTGTGACTTAAAATGAAAATAAATAATTCCTAATTGTCTGTTGGGATTTACCTTTATCCTTGATTGGTTCACACTATATTGGATACAGTAGTTATAATCAGTAGTGGTTTCTTTTTGTTCCAAAGATGATAACATCTCAGTAAAAAATGTCTTTATTTTCTTATCACCTTTTCTGTTAATGAAACTATTTTCAGTTGGTTTGTCCTTTATCCTCTGTGTTGGGATGTCTAAAGAATATCTTTTTTCAAAATCCACATTTTTCCCATTATTTTCCTCCAAACAGGAAATATTATGCAGAGTTCAGACTTTGTTGTTGTATGTATATCAGTGCCTTGAGTAAAAGAAAGTACGGTTATGAATACCTTCATGCTTAAATTATCCAGTATTTAACTGTTTTGGGATATGATGTAGCAATGTGAATTTTATACTTAAGATATTCAAAGTACATTTGTGACAAATATTTAACTTCCCTTTACTAGGTTACCTCCTATGATCAGTAATAAATGTAAAAAAATAAACAAAAAGGGAGAGGATGGGGAAAATGAACCACAATGAAATTTTTTTACTATCCTAATTGCAAATGTTTTGTTAAAAAGCAATCAGAATTGACACGGCAGAAAAAGGACCCCTCATAGAAATGCTGTTGAAGATCTAACTTCCCAGATTGTCTTTCTTCTTTTTGTCTTGTCCTTTTTCTCCTTCTTCTTTCTTACCACTAAACCCTTGCTCTTACTAGCTGGTATTGAAACAATGTTTTATTCAGATAATTGATTATTTTTTGATATGTATGTTAGTCTTATTCCTCAGGCTAATATTTAAGTTATCTGATGTATATATTATCTGGTATAAATCTAAGCAACCTTTAACAAATTGATACTTCGTGTGTTTAACAGACATAGCCTGAAAACTGTTCTGTTCCTAATAAATCAGGGAAATGTTGGTTTAATAGGGATGAACTGGCTTTCTTACTGCTGCTATGCACTGAAATCTCCCAAGAGTAAAATTCTAATATGCTGCTTTCCCTTTTCTTCCCTTTCTCTTTCCCTCCCTTCCTCCCCCTTTGTCTCTTGCTTTTCTTTTGTACATTAAGTACCATGTTTCTAAACAGTGTTTTATGGAGCACAATTGGGAAATGTCAAAAATGAAAAAAGATGCCTCTAACAGTATTTTCCCCTTGTCTGAATTAGTGGGAAATAATTTACTTCTTCCTCTTCTACTGGAAAGATTTCAGATGTGTGAAGAGTCCCATATTTTTTTGTAAGGATATGCTTAGAGTTTATACTCTTCTGATATAGTGATTTTTTAAAAAAAGACACCCATTATCTTGTATACTATCACTTTTTTACCCATATATAAGCAGCTGTACTACAGATTCAAGAGTCCTTCTTTTTTCCTGTTTTGTGAATTTTCTTATTGAAGAAATTTTCCATATTTTTCCTTAATTATATGTTGATCTTTCAGTCAACCATTAAATTATATGTTAATTTTCAGTAAAAAAAGAAGTGTTATCCTAACATTATCATTATTGGCTATTCAGTTAAAGAGAATTGAAAGGAGATTATTTAGAAGTTTTAATGTCTCGAGATTATTCAAACTAATTTTGAGGCGAGTATCAGTTCCATTCTCCATTTCCAAAAGTTTTTGACCTCTTCCTTCTTATTGCTTCTGTTTCCTGCTTTTTTCCTTTATTGAGGTGGAAATCACATAACACAAATTAACCATTCAAATTTTTTTTTCCCTCTGAAGTGCCATGACTGGCAAGTAATAAGGTTGAGGGTTGAGTCCAGGTCTGTCAGATTCCAAAGCTCATTTCCCTAATAACCATATAATCCTGTATATTAGAGGGAAAAAATTGAAACAGTTAGGCTAATCTAGCCTGTTGTCATCCTTTGTTTGCTCTAACACAGCATTGGTCCACACAGCGTGGGAAGTCGTCAAGGAAGGTCTTTGATGGTATTATACCAGACGACCTTTTTATGATTTGAGTCTCCAGATTGAAAAGACCGATGCAGTGCAGAGCATAATAAATGCAAATAGGCCAACACCAGGCAAATTCTTATGAAATTTCTCTGAGAACACCAGAAATAATGATAATATTTCAAAAGTTTTCAGGATCAATTAGGAAGAATAGGACTATAAATGACATCTCAATTTTTCAGCAGTACAATTAAAGATAGAAGATGGAGAGAGGGCATGTCAAAAGTTGTATGTTCAGTCTAGAATTCTGTATCTATCCAAACTGTCAATTAAGTACAAAAGTAGGAAAACAAGATACTTGGACTAAAAAAATATGTCCATGTAATGTTTCTTAGGAATAAAAACAAAGGAATAAACGATGAAAGAAAAGCACTTCAGTAAAGAGAAAATACACTTCAAGTGGAAAAGCAGCTCCAGGATGACAACAACGGTGCTACAAGCTGAAGAGCAACAGTTCTGAATGGAGCAGTAGGACAGAAGGGGTCAGAAAACAGAAACAAAACTGATAGATGGATGTTGAAAAATTTGGGGAAAAGATGCAATACAGTCTTAGAAAAATAGGTGAATTAGAAACAGGAAGCAATTATTATCTGTTGACGGATTTAATGCAATATTGTGATATTAACATTTAAGGGGAATTAAGAGACTTGAAACAAAGTGTGTGAGTGTATTACTGGTTTTGTAAGCATCCCCTACCATAGCAGAAAATATGTAGGTAATTAATAAGTCTGCGAGGAACCATATTATAGTATATTAAATAGAAATGCCGAATTAAATACTAGGACAAATAATCCAAGTTGGGGGGAGTGCAGTTGCTTTTAGGAGAGAGGCAGGAGTATGGGTTTGAGATGAATAGAGCTGGTGATTAGTATTTTTTTTTATTGTGGTAAAAAATATATATAACAAAATTTATCATTTTAACCATCTTTGACACTTCAGTGCTTTAAGCATATTCATACTGTTATACAACCGTCACAACTATCCCATCTATAAAACTTTTTTAATCATTTCATACTGAAATGTTGTATTCATTAAACATTTGTATTCATAAAGTTACTGTTTAGTAACTTCCTGTTCCCCTAGTCCCAGCCCCTGGTAACCAGTGTTCTGTTTTCTGTCACTACGTATTTGACTATTTTAGGTATCATATATGTAAGTGGAATCATATATTTGTCTTTTTGTGACTGATGGACTTGACTTGATTTATAATGTCTTAAAGGTTTTTTTGTGCTGTGGTATGTGTCAGAATTTCCTTCCACTTTATGTATATACTACATTCTGTTTATACATTCATACATCGATGGACACTTGGATTGCTTCCATATTTAGACTTTTGTAAATGATGCTGGTATGAACATGGGTGTAACAGTATCTGTTCGAGCCCCTGCTTTCAATTTCTTTCAGTGTACTTGCAGGAGTGGAATTGCTGGATCAAATAATTCTGTTTAGTTTTTTGAGGAACTACCATATTGTTTTCTGTAGTGGTTGTACCATTTTACATTCCTACCAGCAATACACAAGTGTTAAGTTTCTCCACATCCTCATCAATACTTGTTACTTTCTGAGCTTTTTGCTTTTTTCATAGCTTTCCTAATGCGTATGAAACGGTACCTCATTATGGTTTTGATTTATATTTCCCTAATGATAAATAACATCGAGCATCTTTTTGTGTGCTTGACCATTTGTATATCTTTGAAGAAATGTTTATTGAAGTACCCTGCCTGTTTATGAATTGGGTGCTTTTTTTTTGTTGTTGAATTGTAGGAGTTCTTTATATTTTGGATATAAATACCTTTTCAGATATGTGATTTGGAAATATTTTCTCCCATTTCTGTGGGCTGCCTTTTTACTTTATTGGTAGTAGTATCCTTTGGTGCAAAAAAGCTTTAAATTTTGATGCCATCCAACTTATCCATTTTCTCACTTCCTGTGCCTTTGCTGTCACATCATTGCTAAATGTGGTATCATGAAGCTTTCCCTCTATATATTTTTTAAAAGTTTTATAATTTTAGGTCTTTGAGCCACTTTGAGTTAATTTTTGTATATGGTATAAAGTAAGGGTCCAACTTAATGCTTTATATGTGGATATTCACTTTTCCCAGCACCATTAAAGACTGCCCTTTTCCCATTGAATGGGTTTGGCGCATTGGTCAAAAATCATTTGACCATATATATAAGGGATTATTTGTGGGCTTTCTATTCTGTTCCATTGGTCTATATTTGTCTGTATGCCAGTACCACACGTTGTAGCTGTGTAGCATATTTTGAAATCAGGAGTTGTGAGCCCTACAACTTTGTTCTTCTATTTCAAGATTTCTTGGTCATTTAGGGTCCTCTGAGAGTCAATATTAATTTTAAGATGGAATTTTTATTTCTGCCAAAAAAATTTAGGGGGATTTTGATTGTATTAATCTGTAGATTATGTTGAGTGGTATTGAAATCTTAACAATAGCAAGTTTTCCAATCTATGAACCTGGAATGTTTTATTTAGGTCTTCTTTAATTTTTTCCCCAACAGTGGTTTGTAGGTTTCTGTGTACAAGTATTTCACCTCCTTGGTTAATTCCTAGATATTTTATTCTTTTTGATGCTATTCTAAATATAATTGTTTTCTTAAATTTTTTGATCATTTTTTATTAGTGTGTAAAACAACTGATTTTGCATGTTAATATTGTATGTTGGTATTTTGTTGAATTTGTTTATTCTGACACATTTTTGTCTGTGTGTAATCTTTAAAAATAGGTTATTTTAGAAGCCATTTTGCAGTCACAACTATATTGAGCAGAAGGTACAGAGATTTCCCCTATACCTCCTGCCCCCACACAGCATAACCTCCCTCTGTTATCAGTATACTCTGCCTAAATGGTATATTTGTTGTATTTGTTATACATCCAGGTTCACACTCGGTGTTGCACATTCTGTGGGTTTTGGACAAATTTATAATCGTGTGTATCCACCATTACAGTATCATACATAGTCGTTTCACTGCCCTAAAAGTGCCGTAAGCCTCATCTATTCGTCTTTCCCTCTAGCCTCTCTCAACTACTGACACTTTTCCTACCTCTATAATTTTGACTTTTTAAGAGATTTTTAAAAAATTTATTTATCTTTAGAGGGGAAGGGAAAGAGAGAAGGAGAGAAGTATCGATGTATGGTTGCCTCTCGTGGGTCTCCTACTGGGAACTGGCCTGCAACCCGGGCATGTGCCCTGACTGGGAATTGAACCTCGATCCTTTGGTTCACAGGCCCACGCTCAGTCCACTGAGCTACACCAGCCAGGGCTAATTTTGACTTTTTAAAAGAATACCATATAGGTGGAATCATCCAGTGTATAGCATACCTAAAGTCTGCTCCTATACATTATGTCAGGATATAAAAAAAACCATAGTATGTAGAATGTTACAGCCACCTTGGTAGACGGTTGGTGGTTTCTTACAAAACTAAACAGACTTCATACAGTCAAGAAATTGCATCCCTTTGGCTACTTACCCAAAGGAGTTGAAAACTTATGTTCTAACAGACACCTACCTGTACATGGACATTATACTTCTTACAGTAAGTGTCTGTCTCCCAAAAGGAGAAGGAAAAAAATTAAGAAAAAAAAATAGGCTTTGGATCTAAAATCCACTGGAAGCTGTTTCAGTCCATGGGGATTGCCATAACGATAGTCTGCTTCTGTGTCTGCACTTCTTTAATCAGAAGCAAAAGTGAAGAATAGGAACGCATATCCCTGGTATTTGGGGAACAAGGTCCCACAAGCTGCTACAAGCTGCTCTAGGAATATGACATGGCTACCTGCCAGGTGGGGGAGACGGTTAGAAGAGGCTGTTCTGGTGGGGAGCTGCTACCATACTAAGATTTGAAATTGACCAAAATTAACTGATTTACTGTCCAAGCATTCCCTTGGAAGCTGCAAGCTTTGAAATAGACTCCAGAGTTCTAAAATAGTTAATCAGCTACATTATGCCAGTACAATTTTTGTCTAGGTGGGAAGATGGATTCCTAGTGCTTCCTCCTCTGCCATTTCCCTTGACTAATTTTTTATTACAGACTTTCTATATCTTTTAAAATATATGTTTATGTATTATTTTGACAATAGGCAGCTTCGTTAGAACTATATCATAAAAATTCTTTGAGGAAAATAAAGGCTAAAAAATATGAAACTAGTGTTTATTCTACAACTGTCTTTAATGAATCAAGATTTTACTACATTGAATTTAAGTAAGGTATAGTTGTATTAGAAAGATTTGTATTCTTGATTTTCCAAGTTCTGTGGAAATTAACCTATCTGTTCTTGTCTAAGTTTTTGTCTACTTTTCAAATATCTACAGTGAATTTTCCCATTTCCCTTTGGTAATGCTGTTTTCTTGCTTTTTTCCGCCTTTCTATTGTATCATACTTACAAGGCAGTGAGCCAGATGTGAGCATGAAATCCTTGGGAGGAGAAAGGAGGAAGTGGGAGGGGCAGCCATAGTGAATGTTTTCCTAAGCAATGTTCAAGTTCTTTGAGAGAACTTACCCTCCTTCCTTTTTAAAAATGCTGTGATATTTTCTTTTAAATAGATTGTTTATTCTTCTGCTAGTCTCACTGTTGCCGAAAGTGCTAGATAAGAAATCGTAAAGTTTAAATATTAAAGGAGCAGACAAAAAAGTATGATTTCATCAACCCTCACTTTTAAAAAAAAAACTGTAGGAAAATACTGGAAAAGAAGTCAGAGTTCTTGGTTGCCCATGACTGAAAGTAATTCTAAGTCAGAAAAGAATCTTTTGAAAAATATTAGATAGCTCATAGCCTGTAATTAGCAAACCAGACTTTGAAGCTTGCAGAAGCTAAGGGAAGCAAGACATGGTCAAGAGGTTACAGTAAGAGTGGTCTCTGCTTAGGACGTTACTACTTGGACACTTGCTGTCCCCAGTACTGCTGCCATGACTGGATATGGGTAATGGCTATAAAGTTTCAGCTCCTCTGGAGATCTCTCTGAATTATCTCTGACTCCTGTACCTCATTCTCGGTACCTAAATTTAGCGTCTAGAGTATGAAGACCTAATTGTTCTAGGCCTTACAGTTGAAAGATGGGGAAGAGAGTATTTGCTTCTTACCTCTTTAAATTAGAATTGTTTTGAATGCTTAGCAGCCCAAAGATGACAATATCCCTTACAAATTTCTCATACTTTATTCTTCCTATCCTGAGACCCTCTTCCCAAAGATGTCTATAGTTAAAAGTTTCATATATTTTTTATTTTTTAAGAGATTTTATTTATTTATTTTTAGAGAGGGGAAGGAAGGGAGAAAGAGAGGGAGAGAAACACCAGCGTGTGGTTGGTTGCCTTTCACATGTCCCCAATTGGGGTCCCAGCCCACAACCCAGGCATGTGCCCTAAACTGGGAATTGAACCAATCACTCTTTGGTTTGCAGGCTGGCATTCAGTTCACTGAGGCCCAGCAGCCAGGGCTTGTATATTCTTTAAAAAAATTGTTTTCATCTTATATCGACTCTTTAAGAAAAACAAATGGGAATGAACATACTGCATATTCTGCTTCTTGCTTTTTTTTTTCATTTAACATACTTAGGAAAGGAGATACAATTGATTCTTTTATTGGCTGTTTTTATTCCATTGTATGATGATACTGTAATAAACAGTCCTCTCTGATATATATATTTAAGTTGCTTCCAGTTTATGGCTATTAAAAGCAGTGGTTTAATAAACATTTCACCTGTGTATCTTGCTGTCCTTTTGCAAATTTATTTTTAAGGTAAATGCTTAGCAGTGAAGTTGCTGGGACCAGTGGATCCATGGTTTAAACTTTTACCCTCAAAAATGTTATCATTTTATATTCTCACCAATATGTAACAGTATATTATTCCCCTCTTACAACCTTGGCAAACTGAATTCTATCAGACTTAAACTTTGCAGTTTGCTGTACTTTGATTTTTTATTACATTTCTTTAATTGAGGGCTAAGCAACTTTGTGATGTTTATTGGCCTTACCTTTTTTTTTCTTTGATTTGTAGGTGTGTACTGACCCTATCTTCAATGATTTTTTTTTTTAGTTTTTTTTCTTTAATGATTTTTATGAACTCTTTGAAAAATAATTAGTGGTACTTTTTCTTCAAACAATTTTATATTGCCTTGCCTCTCTTGCCATTTTAATTTTATGAGATTTAGATGAAGCAGAGATATAGAGTGTGGTGGATTATCTGTGTTTTGAGTTATTGACTGCTTACTATATGCCTAACAAATAAGTAAAATCATGGAATATCAAAGATTTTTCTGTTGATGTTAAATATTTTTAAGAAATAGCATTGCTTAAGTAGCAAATTAGAAAATACTTTTAATCTAGAGAAATGTTGTGCGCTCACCACTCTTCAGTTACTGAACAGCGTTATCTTGGACTGCGAAGATGGAAGTGAAAGGGAATTGAGGAGTTCCTGCTTTTTTCCCCGCCTCTAGCATTATACAGCTGTTTAACTTGTGGAATTCTGCCTTATTTATTGTTCTTTTTATTACAAACATTTACCCCACTCCAAGCCCTTACTTTTGTATTTACAATTTTTATGTGATTATTTACACCTGGTTGTTACCTATCTGAACCTTTTAAAATCTGAACTTAGAGGGTAAGTTCTCTTTTTAGATAACTTTTGTTTTGCCTCCTTCGTGGATCATTTGTAATTGTTTATATAGTCTTAGTCTTTCCTTTTTGATTTTCGAGTTATGAATTCATAGCCTGTTATTTAAATGAAGCTTTTGAAATCCGTTTTACTGATCTGTATCATATCTAACTACTCCAGTATTTCCTTCTTGTTCTGACGTGAACTCTAAAATTATATGAGCACTTTCTCCGGTTCCTGGCATTTCTACTCAAACTTGTTCTTTATTCTTAGTTAGCAAAAGAGTTGTAGTTGGACAGCACAGATATACAACATTTTTATTATTGTGGAAAGTTCTGTTGGACAGTGGTATTCTAGATGATACTGTTTTTCTTTTCATTCTAAAAAGTTAATAATTTCCAGAGATGATGTGTTCTTTCTGCTATGTTTGGTATTAATCAAAAGAAATTTGAGATGCTTTTGAGGTCAGTTGCATTTTACACATTGATAGTTATAATCAAATTGTTCTTAAACTTTACTTAAACTTTATAATTTATATGCAATAAAATGTACCCATTTTAAGTGTGTACAGTTCAGTGAGTTTTAACATACAGGGGGTCCAGTACAAATAACGCCCTTTTTTATTACAGAATCTTTTATTACAAAATCATAAACATGTAATTCTGTAGCATTACAATATCACACTTAAGCACACTTTAGGTGAAATGTTCAAATTAAAACTAAAAATTATTAAGCCCATATTATTACCCTATCAACCACACGCTAGCAGGCCTTACTTCTGCCAGACCCTGTATGTTTACCCCATATAAACATTGCCACAATCAAGATTTATAAAACTTCTATTATGGTAAAAAGTTTCCTCTTGCCCCTTTGTTATCAGGCACCAACTCTAGTTCCAGACAATATCTAAATTTTTTCTCTCTCATTGTAGATAAGTTTTGCCTATATTAGAATTTCATGTAAATGCCATTATACAGTATGTACTGTTTTGTGTCTGGCTTCTTTCTCTTGGCATAATATTTTTGTAATTCATCCCTATTGCTTGTATCAATGATTTTTTTTATTGCTGAGGTGTATTCCATTGTATGGATATGATATAATTTATTCATTCACCTCTGATGGACATTTGGGCTGTTTTCAGTTTGGATCTGTTCGGAACAGAGCTGTTAGGAGCATACACATACAAGATTTTTGTGGACATACATTTTTATTTCTGTAGGCTAAATACCTCTGAGTAGAATTGCTGGACCATATGATACAGATTAGTGGAACAGAACAGAGATTCTAGAAAAGCTCACGTATACAGTTTTTGATGAAGGTGATAATATACTGGGGAAAGGATATTCTTAACACATTTTGCTGTCACAGCTGGATGTCAGTATGAAAAATTAAATGAACCTTCTCATAATAGATAAACTAAATGAAAATAGATAATAGAAATATATAAATAAAATGTAAAACTAAAAATTTTTTAGATAAAAACACAGAGGAAAATCTTCATGACCTTCGTTTTAGTCAAAGATTTCTTAGGCAATCCATGCAAAATTTAGCAAATAAGAAAAAATTGACAGATTAGACTTCATCAACATTTAGAACTTTTCCTTGAAGGACGCCATTAGTAAAATAAAAAGGTAATTCACAATGCATCTGGCAAAGGACTTGAATTTCACACAGTATAAAGACGCTCTTACAGATTTGTGGGAACAATCCCATAAAGCAGAGGTGTCCAGCATTTGGGCATCTCTGGGCAACACTGAAAGAAGAAGAGTTGTCTTGGGTCACATTAAATATATTGTGACATGTAATTACAAAAGAAGTCTCATACCATTTTAAGTAAATTTATAATTTTGTGTTGGCTCACATTCATAGCCATCCTAGGACAGGCCACAGGTTGAACACCCTTGCAAAGAAAAGGGCAAAACGTGAATGGAAGTGTTACAAAAGATGATCTCTAAATAATTGATAAGCATGTGAAAATATATTCAAAATGAGTCATCAAAGAAACTAAAATTAAAACACAGTGAGATGCTGTCTTCATATTTACGGGGATGGCTAAATGTCTGGTGGATTGGCAAAAATGAGGATCAGTTGGAACTCTCATCCACGTTGGTAAAAGTCCAAAATGATACAACTTCTTTGGAGAAATTTAATAGCCTTCTGCATTTTTTCAGTGAGTTAATAGGTCACTTGTTTATTTCTTTTCCCTCTAGTTTTATGCCTCTTTAAAGGGAGTAGATTTTCTTTAGTACTGAGGATCATTATCTTTGATCATAATTTAATATACAGCTCTTAGTTTTGTTTTTCTGTTTAACTCAGGGTAGTGTAGGAGAAAGCAAGCAGTACTGTGCAGGCAAGAGTTAAAAGTACATTTTTTCAGCAAGACAGTTACTTTCCTTGTATTGGATAAATAATTAATTTTAATTTTGAAACCTGAAGATGACTGAGAGAAAATAGTTAAAGTCTAGAATATTTGGAGTTTATCTGTATTAATGGGATTAAGGCAGACATTATTTGAATTTTGAAAAGAAAAATAACAATTCAATTTTATGTTTTAGTAGTAGCAGTAGCAACTGTAGGTATATTAGGGTTCTAAGAGCAAATGCTGATTTAACATGAATACAGCCGAGGAAATAAATACAGTTACCAGATGGTGAGTTAGTTATAGAAAAAGGTAGCAAATAAGTAACTCTTCTGCTTTTTTCTTTTCAGATGCTAATTTTCCTTTTTTTCTTTTAAGCTTATTTTTGGATTTGTAGGAGCTGTCCATTGTTCGCAGGCTGTTTTCTGAATTGGCTTCCTTGAAAAAGGGGGTTTGCTCCAGGGTTTCTCTCTAACTGCTAGGAGTGGTGTTGTTAGGATGTGATTGTCAGTGCTTGGATTTTTGATACCACTGTGTCTACAGTAGTGCTTGTCACATAGCAGGTACTCAATAAAATTTGTTAGATGAATTTTTAATAGTTCCTCATGTACTTGAAAATTATATATTGCTCTAAT
Source organism: Carollia perspicillata (assembly GCA_004027735.1). Classification (NCBI taxonomy): domain Eukaryota; kingdom Metazoa; phylum Chordata; class Mammalia; order Chiroptera; family Phyllostomidae; genus Carollia; species Carollia perspicillata. The sequence continues at coordinate 48,342 of PVKM010000189.1, forward strand.
TATATAAGCTTTAGTATCAATGTGTACTGTTGCCAAACAAAGATATACCAATTGACTTTTAAGAAGCAGAATAACTGTTGGGCCTTACAGAAACACTTAAATATAATCCAGTGAAATATACCTAGTTTGTCTATTAAAGCCTTTCAGTGGAAAGAAGGATTTATTAGCTATTATTGAGCATGAGAAAAGCATGGCCAAAGGAAAGGAAGCCTTAGCCAGTGAATTTCAGATATTTTTGGCAAGAGCATTACTGTTGTGGATATGGAAATATCAGAATGTCTTAGTCTGTTAAAAATTGCTTCATTTAAGTAACTACTCTTATTTGAATCCATTTTTTAATTACCATTCTGATTTCATTTCTCAAAGGTGAAAGGCTTGTGATGAGATATTGGACTGGTCATAAAGATAGAAATAATTTAGTTCTTGTGGAAGTTGGGTTTTTAAATTAATATATTTCCCATATGGTCATGTGATACTAATAAACCAGTCATATGGCATGAATTTGAATTTGCCCCTAATAAAAAGTGCCACTCAGTATGCTGACAGGATTAGATCCGAGAGGTAGATCAGACTCTGAACAACCAGAGTAACTTCACCAAAGTAATAACTGAATTTCTGAAGCCTTTTCAGAGTCAGTATAAAGCTTATCTTTGCAACTCAGACTCCTTTCCTTTTACTGGTGTGAGTTCAGAAGTGTGGTATTATAGAAAGCCAGCATTTGATTTATGTAATCTTACTTCTTTCCAGTTGAATACTGCATAGTATATTAATTTGCCTGGAGCATGCTTCAACTTACATAGCACGTAATATAAACGTATGTAGTACATTTCATAAAGAAATATTATGAAGATCAATTTTTAACTTATTCTATAATCACCGACTTTCTTAATCCAAGTGTTTAGTCCATTTATATTTTAGTATAATTATTGATATGTTTTGTTTACATCTACCATCTTTCTATTTGTGTTTAGTAGTCTGATATTCACTCTCATTCTCTCTCATTTCTCATTTCTCTTTTCTTTTCCTCTTTGGAGTTAATAGAGTATTTTTAGGTATTGCATTTTAATTTTTCTATTGAATTTTTAGCTGTACCTCTTTGTGTGTGTGTATTTTATTTTATTTTTAAGTATTTTTATTGATTATGCTACTACAGTTGTCCCATTTTTTTCTCCCCTTTATCCCCTCCGCCCTGCACCCACTCTGCCTCCAGCATCTCCCCTGCCACACTTAGTTCATGTCCATCGGTTGTACGTACTACTACTTTGACTTCTCCATTTCTCATACTGTTCTTAACTTCTCCCTTGTTTATGTTGTATCTACCAATTATGTTTCTTATTCCCTGTACCTTTTCCTCCATTTTCCCCCTTCCCCCTCCCCACTGATACCCCTCTATGTGATCTCCATATCTGTGATTTTATTCCTGTTCTAGTTGTTTGCTTAGTTTGTTTTTGTTTTTTAGGTTCAGTTGTTGATAGTTGTGAATTTGTTGTCATTGTACCATTCATAGTTTTTTGTCCTTTTTCTTAGATAAGTCCCTTTAACATTTCATATAATAAGGCTTGGAGATGATGAACTCCTTGAACTTGGTCTTATCTGGAAAGCACTTTATCCGCACTTCCATTCTAAATGATAGGTTTGCTGGATGGAGTAATCTTGAATGTAGGTTCTTGCCTTTCACGACTTCAGATACTTCTATCTAGCCTCTTCTAGCCTGAAAAGTTTCCTTTGAGAATCAGCTTATACTCTTACGGACATTCCTTTGTAGGTAACTGTCTCCTTTCCTCTTGCTGCTTTTATGATTCTCTCCTTATCTTTAAACTTGGGAACTTAATTATGATGTGTCTTGGTGTATTTCTTCTTGGATCCAACTTTGGGACTCTCTGAGCATCCAGGAGTTGCATGTCTTATTCTTTCAGAAGATTGGGGAATGTTTTTTTCATTTGTGTTCAAATAAGTTTTCAGTTTCTTGCTCTTCTTCTCCTTCTCCTTATGGCACCCCTATGATTTGGATGTTGGAATGTTTAAAGTTGTTCTGGAGGTTCCTAAGCCTCTCCTCATTTTATGAATTCTTGTTTTCTTCATTCTGTTCTGGTCAAATGTTTATTTCTTCCTTTTGGTCCAAATTGTTGATTTGAGTCCCTGTTTCCTCCCCTTCATTGTTGGTTCCCTGTACATTTTTCTTTATTTCACTTTGTATAGCTTTCACTTTTTCTTTTATTTTGTGACCAAGCTCAATCATTTCTTTGAGCATCCTGATTACCAATGTTTAGAACTCTGCTTTGTCACTTACCCATATTTTTTGGACCATAAGACACGCCTAGGTTTTAGAGAAGGAAAATAGGAAAAACAGTTTTGAAGCAAAAGAGGTAAAATATTTAATAACATAAATAACAATATTTCACCAATGTAAATGTAAACAGAACTCAACAGCAGCATTAACAACCATTATTTTCTCCCAGATTTGGCAGGGGGGAGTGTGTCTTATAGTCCAAAAAATGCGGTATATTACATGAAATTCAAGACCAGATTAATCTGTGATAATATTGGTAGCTGCCTGGGAGCTTAGTGCAGTTTGAGTGCAAATGGTCATGAAGGAATTTTTCTTGGGTGCTGGAAGTATACTTTATCTTAATTGAGGTGGTGGTTAGCAAAACTCATAGAGTTGTACACTTAAGATATGTGTATTCTACTATATATAAATTTTGCCTCGGTTTAAAGAAAAATCCAAAAGTACAATTTGGAAAAGGTATGGGAATGTAGAAGATAAAGAGGGTAAAAGAGACAGTGAAAGGGTATGTAACATACCACTTTCACTGTAGTATTTTATAGTTCAGTATAAATCTTCTTAACATAATCAGCATCAGTGCTTCCTTGGTTGGTTGAAGTAGTGGGTTAAAACAAAGAATTATAACTTCTAGTCAAGATGGAGGAGTAGGTAAACGCTGTGTGCACGTCCTCCCATGACCACATCAAAATTACAATTAAACTGTAGAACGGCCATCATTGAGAACCTCCTAAAGACTAGCTGAACAGAAGTTCTATAACTAAGGATATATAGTAGACGCCATGTTGGATTGGTAGGAGGAATGGAGATGTGGACTGGAGAGGTGTGGTGGTTAAAGAAACAGGAGGGATGTCTCGTCTGAGGATATCCCCCCTGAGGAGTTAGGAGTTGTAACACCACACTGGGCTCCTCAGCCCAGGGTTTCAGTGCCAGGAAGAGAAGTTTCCATAACTTCTGGCTGTGAAAACCAGAGGTGATTGTTGCTGAGTGAGCTGCAGGCCTGTTTGAATCCCATGCATTGCTCTATGTTTTTCCTTTTTAAAATTTATTAATTTTTAGAGAGGGGAAGGGAGGGAGAAAGAGAGAGAAACATCAATGTGTGATTGCCTCTTGTGTGGCCCCTACTGGGGACCTGGCCTGCAACCCAGGCATGTGCCCCCGACCGGGAATCGAACCAGCGACCCCCTGGCTTGCAGCCTGCGCTCAATCCACTGAGCTACAGCAGCCAGGGCTGTTTTTCCTTTTTTAAAAAAGATTTTATGTATTTATTTTTAGAGAGAGGGCCAGGGAGAAAGAGAGGGAGAGAGACATCGATGTGTGGTTGTCTCTTGTGTGCCCTGTTTGGGAATCACACCAGCGTCTCTTTGCTTTACAGGCTGGCACTCAATCCACTGAGCCACCCTATGCATTGCTCTTAAAGTGCCAGAACCCATATTTACTTGTTTCCAGACTCACTTGCTCTGCACTCCAGTGCTGGGGCAGCACAGAAGCATATGAAGAGGAACTGACTTATAATCAGCTTTTGGGCCAGGACTGGAGGGACAGCTTTTTTCCCAGACAGAAGTGCTGGTAGACAGTTTCCTTCTTGAGCCTTTCTTCCAATCCTGCCTATAGGCACTGGAGGCACCAAGTCTGAGTCTCCGTTAACCTGGTTAACAGCCTGGGCTCACACTGGTGTTTCCTTGGAACCCCACATCACCAAACTTGCATGCCTACCCAAGCCACTTCAAGCAGCTTTTCTATAAAAATGGCCTTTCTCAGCTTTTGCTAGGGACTTTCCTAAAATCTCAAAGGTTCACAAACCCCAAACAAGCAGTGGCTGTCCTTGGCATGCCCAGTTCTCTTGCTTAGCAGCCCCAAACCTTGCACTAGTGGCAGCTGGCCTTGGTTCACAGCTTAGTCTCTCCCAGTTACCTCCAAGCCCAGCGCAAGTGGCAACCGTCTGTGGATTATTTTGTAGCTCATACCAGGTGGCCCTAGACCAGGCACAGGCAGCAGCTGATGTTGCCCTGAACCAGAGGCTTTTCTAAGAGGCCCCAGGACTAGCATGTATTGGCCAGCTTCAGACCACACCAGAGCACCACGCAAACACATGCACAGAAGATACACCCAAAGGGCGGATTTGTCAGACACTAGAGCATCACTAAAGCAAATACTGCTTCCTGGGGTCAGCCCCTTCACAACACCTCCTCTGATGTAATCATGGCCATTCTTCACAGCCAGTCGGCCTGAGGGTCAGTCCCTCCCATTGAAGTGCCAACAGCAATCAAGGCTCAACTACAACAGGAAGACACACACAACCAACAGAAGGGACACACCTGAAGCACTCAGCTCAGGTGACCAGGGAGATTTCATCACTAGGTTCCCATAGGAGTCCTGCTGCATAGGGCCACTCTACCAAGACCAGGAGATGTAGTGCCTCAACCTAATACATAGAAACAAACACAGGGAAGCAGCCAAAATGAGGAGACAAAGAAACATCCTAAATGAAAGAACAGAACAGAATTTCAGAAAAAGAACCTACAGTGTGGTGATTGTGGTGGGGCAGGGGATATACAGGGGATAAATGGTAATGGGAAAAAAATAAAATAAGACTATATTATACACACACACACACAAATAAAAATTTTAAAATTTCAAAACAAGTTTCAAAAAGACAAGGTGGAGACAAGCAATCTGTTAGATGCAGAGTTTAAAACACTGGTTATAAGCATGTTTAATTAGGGGAATAGTAGATGAGCTCAGTGAGAACTTGAACAGAGAGATAGGAAACAAAGAACCAGTCAGAAATGAATAGTATAATTGAAATGAAGAATACATTAGAGGGAAGCAACAGATTAGATGAAACATTGGGCTGAATTAGCAAATTAGAAGACAAGGTAGCAGAAAACACCCAATCAGAGGAGCATAAAGAAAAGATTTTTTAAATTAATGCTACTTCAAGGGGTCTTTGGGACACCATCAAATGTACTAACCACAGAGGAACCAGGAGAAGACAGAGAGCAAGGAATTGAAAACCAATTTGAAAAAATAATGAACAAAAACTTCCCTAACCTGATGAAGGAAGTAGACATACAAGCCCAGGAAGTGCAGAGAGTCCCAAACAAGATGAATCCACAGAGGCCCACACCAAGACACAGCATAATTAAAATGGCAAAGGTGAAAGACAGAGAATCTTAAAAGCAGCAAGGGAAAGTTACCTACAAGGGAGCTCCCATCAAACTGTATACAGGCTGATTTCTCAACAGAAACTTGCAGGCCAGAAGGGATTGACAAAATATTCAAAGTGGTAAAAAACAGGGACCTACAACCAAGATTACTTTGCCCAGTAAGGCTATCATTTAGAATCAAAGGACAGATAAAGAGCTTTCCAGACAAAAAAATAGCTAGAGTTTATTACCACCAAACTAGTATTATGAGACATGTTAAAGGGTCTTCCTTGAGAAGAAGAAGAAAAGTAAGATAAACAATATGAATAGCCCTGGCTGGTGTGGCTCAGATGGTTGGAGCATCATCCTGTGAACCAAAGGGTTCTGAGTTCAATTCCCAGACGGGGTACATGCCTAGGTTGCAGACTCGGTCCCCTGTCAAGGTGCAAACAAGAGGTGGTCAGTTAATGTTTCTCTCTTGCATGGATGTTTCTCTCCTTCCTGCTCCCTTCCACTCTCTCTAAAATCAGTAAGTATGTCATCTGGTGAGGATTAAAAAAAGCATGAATAATAAAATAGCAATAACTATGTACCTAGCAGCAGTTAATTTAAATGTAAATGATATAAATGCTCTAATTAAAAGACAGCGTTGCTGAATGGGTAAGAAAGTAAGACCCATACACATGGGTCTTATTTCTACAGGAGACCCACTTCAGAATGAAAGACACAAAGAGACTAAAAGTAAAGGATAGAAGAAGATATTTAATGAAATAGAAACAAACAAAAAAAAGTTTGGTTAGCAGTATATATATCAGACAATATAGACTTTAAAACAAAGGCTATAACAAGAGGCAAAGGACCCAGCAATTCCACTTCTGGGTATTTATCTGAAGAAACCCAAAACATTAATTCAAAAATACATATTTGTTTTTATGTTCACTGCAGCATTATTTATAGTAGCCAAGACAGGGAAGTAACTTAAGTGTTTATAGATAGATGAATGGATAAAGTGGTATGTATATGTAATGGAATATTACTTGGCCATAAAAAGAATGAAGTTTTGCCATTTGTGACAACATGGAGGGACCCAGAGTGCATTATGCTAAGTGAAGTAAGTCATGCAGGAAAGACAAATACCATATAATTTTACTTATATGTGGAGTCTAAAAAACGAATGAACAAAATAAACTCATGGGTACAGAGGACATTTTGATGGTTGCCAGATGGAAGGCGGGGAGCTTGGGGAGATAGGTGAAAAAATGGGAAGTGATTAAGATGTGCAAATTCTTCCGGGTGGATAGCTCAGTTGGTGAGAGTGTTGTCCCGATATGCCAAGGTCATTAGTTCCATTTCTGGTCAAGGCACATACAGTAATCGACCAATGAACAACAAATCTCAATCTCTCTCTCTCTCTCTCTCTCTCTCTCTCTCTCACACACACACACACACACACACACACACTCTCACTCTCTTTCAAATCAGTAAGTGAAAAAAAAAGATACTCAAATTGTTACAAAAATAGGGGGATGTATAGTATAATATAGGGAATAAAGTCAGTAATATTGTAGTAACTACATATGATGTCAGATGTGCACTAGATTTATTTGGGTGATCACTTTGAAAGTTACGAATGCTGAATCACTATGTTGTACACCTGAAACTGATACAATACTGTATGCCAACTATAACTGAAAATAAGAAATATTATTTTAAAAAATAATCACAAAAAATGACACATACCTGAAATATTTACCTTAAAAAAGAGTTGTACACATGAAGTATTAGAACCAGATCGTTCTACAGGGTTTATTAACAATCACCACCACAAACAAGAAGGTGGTTACTTGTCTTTGTTTCTTCTTACCCTTTGGTATCTTTTTGGCAGTCTGGTAAGGTTTATGGACCCTTTCTTAGAATGACTTTAAATCCATAAAATAAAATTCATGGTATTACATATAATAACTATTAGTTTTGATTATAGTAGTTATGAAAATATTTAAAAGCCAGTTATCTGATATAATGATATAGTTATTAACACATTCAGTGATTCCACTGCTGGGATTATACCCTAAGAGTCCCGAAACACCAATTCAAAAGAATTTATGAACCAATATGTTCATAGCAACGTTATTTACAATGGCCAAATTCAGGAAACAGCTTAAGTGCCTGTCAGTAAATGAGTAGATCAAAAAACTGTGGTACATTTACACAATGGAACATTACACAGTAGGAAGAAAGAAGGAGCTCCTACCTTTCGTTACAGCATGGATGGGACTGGAGAATATTACACTAAGTGAAATAAGACAGGTGGTGAAAGACAAATACCATATGATCTCACCTATAAGAGAAACCTAATGAACAAAACAAACGAGCAAAATAGAAACAAGGAACAGACTGACAGTGACCAGAGAGGAGGCAAGAGGAGCATAAGGGTGGAAAGAAGGGGAAGGGTCTACTTAAGGAACATGTACGAATGACCCATGGACATGGACAACAGGGTGGGGATTGACTTTGGGGGCAAGGCTTGGTGGAGGAGAGAGAGCAAAGGGGGAAAAATTGGGACAGCCATACTAGAACAACAATAAAATATTAAAAATAAAAATACTGGTGTGTCTAGTAACTGTTAATTTTGAATTGTTGATTGTAAATATTTTGATATCTGTAACAACTAGTATGACATGAAAAATATCATTTCAATTCCTGACAAAGTTAAAAGTACTGCTTTTATTACTGCTGTAGCATAATTGTTCACATCCAAGTTTATGGTCACTTTTTTCCTCCCACAACAACAACACACATATTTTTAGACTTTTTCTCCACTCTCCTTCCTTCCAATAGTTATATTGTAATTTTTTTGTTATATCAGTTTTGGCTTTTTTAATGTGAGTATGACTAAATACCAGCCACAGTAAGTGATACAGTATATTATAACCATTTTTTCCTGCATATTTTGTTTTCCCTGGAATTAAAATTAATTTTCCTCCTTCCCTCTCTTTTTAACTTTAATTTCTGTGTTCTTAACTGTAATTCACCCTAAATTTGCTCCCCCCCCAGTTGTATAAATCTCACAGTGTGTTTGCGCACATTTGGTATTATATTGCTTTTATTTTTTCTAAGAGTCTTCTGTCTGCCCTACCTAATCCGAATTAGTTGTTCTCGAGGCTTGTTGTAATGCTGTCTGCTTGGGATGTTTCTGCGTTGTCATTCTTTTTTCTTCTCATGAGTTTGACTCTTCAGATCCTGGAACATCATCTTTTATGGTTTCCTACCCATTTTGGTGGTATGCATCCTCTCGTAACTACCTGAAAGAGAATATATGGGAAGCAAAATTATTTGAGACTTTGCTTATTTAAAATGGATTTTTAATATATTCACACTTGATTTATAGTCTCTTCTGGTATGGAATAATTTTGCCTCAGAGTCTGAAAGTTTTACCATATTTTTTTCTAGCTGCTAATGTTGACATTAAAAAGGGTGATGTCATTATGATTCCAGATTCTTTTTTTGAAATCTGTTTCCTCTCACGCAGCTTCTAGGGTCTGTTTATCTCTTCAATATTCAGAAATTTCACTGAGATATGCATGCCTTTATTTGGGTATATTTGCATCATTTTTTGCTGGGTACTCTGTGTCCTTCAGTAGGAAACTGGTGTCCTTAAGCTTTGTCTATTTTTCTTGAATTTTCTTCTGTGTTTTCTATTATTTTCTCTGGAACCCTTATTCCTGTGTTGAACCTCTTGGACTTTAAATCTTACCTTCTGTTTTCTATTTGTTTTTTTATTCTCTTTATTATGATTTTCCCCTAGCCTTACACTTTTCTAATTCCTAATAGGATTAAACAAATTTATATACATAAAGTACTTAATTTACCTAGTGCCCGGCATATAGTAAGTTCTTGTGTTGGGTGTAATTGTTAGTTTCTTAAGAAGTAGTTTAGAGGGAGGGGGATCTTTGGTCTTGATTTTTTTGACTTATTAGCTGTATGACCTTGGGCGAGTCCTGCAATTTCTTTGATACCTACTTCCCTCATCTGTAAAATATGAATAAGCTCTGTTTTGCCTGTGAACATCAAATGAGAATATATATGTGAAAATTCCTTATAAACTTTGTACAGATTTAACAGTTACTACTTACATCTTTCAGATATCAAAAGTTTTTAGTTAGAAAGAAAATGCTTTTTATTTTTAAGATTATTTGATTGCATGTGACTATTTCTCCTAAATCTATATAAGCTAGGTAATGTAGGTTAAATATTAATGCTACCCTTTAAAGAAATTATTTCATAATACTCAACCTATGTTAGGTTGAAGAGAGAAGATTATGAAAATATTCATCTTATGAAAAGCTCTAACTTTACTTCAGATTGTATAAATCTGTGTAATGTAATAATTATTTAAGAATGCTCTGGTTACTAGTTTTAACCCATGGGAGGAATATTTATTGGATTTTATTTATTTATTTTTCTATAATGGTATTTGAGATTAGGAAAATAGAAAATAATAGAGTCTGTCTTGGTTTTTCTAATAGTAATGTAATTTCAAATGTTAGCTCATTTTTGTTAATGGTGGCCTTTTGTTTGTTTGTTTCGTTTTAAGGTTTTTGGATTCAAAGCATAAAAACCATTACAAGATATACAATCTGTAAGTATATTTTCTATTTGTATGCTTCCAAATACTTCAAAAATAACTGTTAAGTGAAAGTTATTTCCTTGTTAGAATAAGGTCAAGTTAAAGATATATTTGAATAGAACTCTATTCCTAAAATACTTAGTTCAAGAAGTCTGTTCGAGAGCATTGTTAGGTCATTTAGAAAGTGTAGTGATGAGGTAAAACAATGTTGGCACAGATTTATGTTACTTGATCTGCTTTAAATGACTTGGCATCTAGCCCATCTTTGAGCCAATAACCATGTGGTAACTTGAAGTGTAAAATATAGCAGAGCTTCTGTTAAAGCATTAGTAACATGTTCCATGGAGGTATGCTCCACAGTGAATATAATTTTGCTTATTCTGTGTCCCTAGGTCACTTGGTTAATGCAGCCCTTAGGGTATTCTCTAACTGCATATAACATTTAAGTTACCTAAAATTGTTGTTTTCTTTGTTTGGGGCAGGGATGGAAGGATCGCCCAATTGATACGGCTTAGCTGACCTTATCTTTAACCTTTTTTCTTCCTCTCTTGATTTTGTAACTGAGGTGTGAAAAGGAAAGAAGAAACAAAAGTGGGCACAGGGTAAAAGGGGGACTAAATGGTAATGGAAAAAAGCACAATAAAAATAAAATAAAATTCACTTAGAAAAAAAGAAATGTCATTACTATTAGAAAAAAGAAGAAAGAAACAAAAGTAGATATTTAACCATTTCTGCTCTGGAAGACTATTTTTCTTTCCCAAAATAATGAACTTTTTTTTTTTTAACAAGGGTATATAAAAATAAAATGTATTATTTTTTCTACCTGGATTTTGTTTTTCCTATGTGGGCTATATATAATGCATCAGGAAATTTTTTAATCTGAATTTATTTATACTAATTCACTGTTAGTTTTTGTAGTTTGTTTGTCAAATGTAAGAACAAGATTTTTTTCTACATTCAATGGACATTTATATCTTCACCAAGAAGTATCTTCTGTGTCTTATCGGCTTGCAAGATATTGCTTTCTTATCTTTAATTTAGTGATCTTTCTGTTCTGATAAGACCCAAGAGTGAAATAGACTCCCATATTGTTTCTTTTAGTGAGTTTTCACTAATTTCTTCAGATTCACAAAAAAGCAAACATTGTGGACTGTCATTATGAAATTACATTATAAATAGACATATAGACATCATAAAATACATTGTCGGTTCAGAGGTAAGATGTAGCTCTAGTCCTCAGGTAATTTATGATATAATGTGAAAGGTAAATAAAGTATTATAGAAGAGATAACTCTTGTATGGAAGAGAACTAAAAGAAAAAGATGTTTGAGCGGGGGTGAAAAGAATCAGTAGAGATTGACCCCCAGGCCTAGTAGGAGGGGAGGGGAAGTGGCACTGCTGGCAGAGAGAATGGCATGTAAGAAACTCGTTGGCATACTGTGACAGATAATTCATTATGGTCAGATTGTGGTGTGTGTAGTGGGGAGTTGGCTGTGGTAGAAATAGATGACAAAATAAAAGAAAGTGAAGGCACTATAGAAACAAGTTTAGGTGGGCCCCACCTTACAAATGGTCTGTGTGGGTGTTAATCCTCTTTTCCTGACTAATTTCTTCTATAGAGCCTTGTTTCAGATGCCAGAGAGTTTCTGTGGAGGAAAATAAAAACCACGAAGCTTTGCACTTTTTGAACAACTGCATTTAGAAGTTCAGTGAAAAAAGAAAGAAAAAACAAGACAAGAACTGTCAAAAGCTGGAGTCCATTAAATAAGTCACTTTAGGCTTAGATTCTCAGGATTGTGCATTTAGAGTCCCAGAAGGAAGGTAGAGAGATAATAAAGAAAGATTCTGCCTTTTTCAAAATTTTATTCGAGTTTAGCATTATATTCAAAGATAGGGAAGGAAATTCTTTTCATTCCTGTATGCAGTGGCTTCCTGCTTCCAGAATTTAGGACTTAGGCTTGTACTGTCAGTATCATGGGTCACTTACGTTATTATGATTAAAGTTGGCATTGGGATCTCCCTGGGAACTTGACTGCTTCTTTGTTTTTGTATTTCCACACTGTGGACTCCCAAATTAATGAACTGTCTTCTTGTTAGTTGAGAGTAGCTTTTGGTGCTTATATTTTAACTCCCTTTCTCCACTCCATTTAATGGAATCATAGACTTTCAGAACTGGAAAGTACCTGAAAGAGATCATTTAGTCCAACCTTCTCATTTTACAGATGGGGAATCTGAGGCCTAGAGAAGTTAAGTGAGTTGAACAAGGTCACACAGGTACATCTGGTAGCAGACCATCCACTGTTTATGCCATATTCCCTTCCTGGGATTTTTCGTTTGTTTGTTTGTTCATTTTTTAACCTCCCCAGATTTTACTTACTTGAGAAGTCTGTAGAACCACTAGTTGTAGCATGTTTTGATTTCTGATGTCACTGTTCAGTCTTCTTCACTTTCTTTTTACCTGTTTATATTTCTGGCTCTGGGTAAGTGAGTCTGGCAAATAGCAGATGTTTCTAATTTATTTTTTTTATATTTAGGGTATTAATTATATGTGATGTATATCTTTGCAAACATAAGTAGAAATATTAAAATATTTGTACTAGACGTATCTGCATTTACTAGTATATTGAACTTTATGGCACGACATACGTGGATGAAAGAGTTCTTAATGTAGCATTGAGTTCTTAATATATAAACAGACTTTATATCTCTATTAGGCATTCATTAAGTTATTCTAAGAAAGGACAAAATTAACCTGTCATTAACAAATTTGGGTATACTAATACTTAGTAAATTAGCTTTTTTGTGCAAGTGTTTGTATTGTATTTTCGTATGTTCCTCTGTATAACCTGTGCTGTGGTGGGAGTAAGGGGAGCAGTAGGGGAGATAGGGAATAAAGGCATAATATAGTTCTTGCCTTTGAAAGTCTGTTTAGTTTTTTCCATAAAATAAAAGACACATATTTCATTTTCAACAATAACTTTATTGATTTGGGTATTTTGAGTGTGTCAGCTATCTCTTGCCTGGTAGAACGTTGATTGCTTTCAGTGTCTCGATTTGATTTTTATCAACTTCAACTGGTCTTCCTGAACATGAAACATTGTCCAGCGAGAAATCTCCAGCATGAAACTTTGCAAGCCACTTTTATTTTTTTTAAGCTTTTATTTATTTATTTTTAGAGAGAGAGAGGGAGAGAGAAACATCCCCCCACTGGGGACCTGGCCCACAACCCAGGCATGTGTCCTGAACAAGAACTGAACCAGTAACCTTTCAGTCTGTAGGCTGGTGCTTAATCCACTGAGCCATACCAGCAAGGGCTGCAAACCACTTTTAACACATTTAGTCACAGCGCCTTCTTCATACACTGCACAAATTATTTTTGCATTTCAGTTGCATTTTTTACTTTCTTGAAATAGTAAAGCATAATATGCCAAAAATGTTACTTATTTTCTTCCATCTTCAGTATTAAAATGGGTACACAAAAATTCACCAATTTTGATAAGATGTTTTAAATGCACGCTGATACAACAGCTGTCACAATACAATCTAATAAAATTGCTTTGAATGAAGTTAAAGTAACTAAGTGCTACTAGAGCCATCTTATGGAAAAAACCAAATGAACTTTTCGGCCATCTCAGTATATTCTATTTGACATTGAACTCTCTGTTAATTTGTTGTAAACATTTAGCATTTATTAATGTTTATCAATTTTCTTCTGTAAGATAGGGATAGCTTCATTAAAGGGAGAAAATAAGATGCCCTAACTTGTGGCTCAGTGGATTGAGTACTGGCCAGTGGACCAAAAGGTCACTAGTTGTATTCCCAGTCTGGGCATATTCTGGGATTGCAGGCCAGATCCCCAGCTGAGGGTGTGTGAGAGGCAGGTGATCATGTATCTCTCAGACACATTAATACATCAGTGTTTCTCTCCCTCTCTTTCTCTCTCTAAAAATAATAATGTATTTTTTGGACTATAAGATGCACCCCCCAAATCTGGGGGGAAGAGGGGGTACATCTTATAGTCCGAATGTATCATACCTGGCTTGCTGTGTGTGGGGGGTGGGGGGGCGGCAGTGGAGCGGGGTCACAGGTTATTAAATATTTTACCACATTTTTTGCTTTAGAATTTTTTTTCCCTGTTTTCCTCCTCTAAAACCTAGGTGCATCTTATGGTCTGGTGTGTCTTATAGTCCTAAAAATATGGTAAATAAAATCTTTGAAAAAGGAGAGTAAAGAGGAGATGTACACGCCTAGCTGATTCCATGGCAAATCTCACTTCATGGAAGCTTTTCCTATTAATCTTATCTCTTTTTTTACCTTTTGTCTACTACTTCATAAAAACTCTCTTCTTCAATGCCCCTTTATTTTTCTTGTCTCATGTAAGTCAATATGAGGTGATGATAAGAAAATATCTTTTGAATTTTGATTATAAAGAAGTACAAATGATTAATTCTAACAGTCAAATCCTATTTGCTGTATTGCTTTATTTCTGTATCTTCAATTTAAGTTTGTTGAGAGACTTAATAACATTAAAAATTTTTACAAGAAACTTTGAGTTTTTTTGTGTGTGTGCATGAAGTTATGACAGAAGGTTTTAATTAAGAAGAAAGTTTTTATTCTTCCCCTACCAACCTCTCCACAGATCTCTCTCATCACTCCCAGTCCTGGTATGCGTTCTCACATACTCCCTATCCATACCTATGGAAATATTCATAGTGTTTTCATTATCACTGTTTGTTGGTTCTTTTGTTCCAAATACTGCTCTTGTTGGAAGACTCTCTTTGACAAAATTTTGTTGCTGCTATTTTTTAAAACCTATTTTCAATTTTTTTATTATCACTAGCAGTATGGAGCAGAACTGGAAAAAGTTTGAATTTTATAATCAGAGATACTGAGCTTGAGTCCTGCCTCTTCCATTTACATAGTGTGGTTTGAGGCAAGTTTTTTAGTATGCGTCTAAATCTTAGCATTTTCATGTATAAAATGGAGAATAATATTAACTTATCATATGGTTGTGAGGATGAATCAAAAAACATGGAAACTCCTTTGTAAGTTGTATACATCAAGTACATATGTAGTAGCTCAGTATTTCCACTTTCCCTTCATTGCTTCCTCTTGGTAGTAATATTTGAGAGTCAGTTTATGAAGTTAGTCTTATGCATCGTTTGTCAAAGCAAATATTTTGAGCTTTTGAGAAATCATGGGATTTTTAGAGAACTGAATCTGCATAAAACTCAAAATGTTTATTTTTTGTTGTGATAGCATGAGACCAGCTTCTTAAAGTTGTTTTCTACCTTATACCTCTCACCTTACCTCCTGAGCCCTCTGATTTTTCACTGTTGACCATGTGACTGTTTTCATGGTCACTCCTTTCCACCTGTCATGTTTTTTAATGTACATGAATATGAAGTTATTTAACAAGGATGCATATGTGTGCAATGCCATTACTGAATAAATTTTCTCGTAAAACTCAACATACTAAATTAAAATATGCTAAAATAGAAAAGCTTTGTTTTGAGTAGTACTATGACAGGTTATTTCAGGTCTGATCAGTTAGAAATTTGTGAATTGTAGTTTCTTTCTAATCGGTTCAACCTTCATGTGGGTTTAAGTTTAAAACTGTTTAAATTTTAAGGATTTCTAAATGTAAAATATAGGTCTACAATTGCTAATTTGAAACTCTTAGGGCCAAATATGTTTCAGCATTTGAAATTTTTTCAGTTTTCAGAAAGATAATAGACTTGGAAACATATAGTTTCTTGTAACAACCCCAGTGGGATTTTAAATGGTACCTAGAATGAAATGTTTGGCCCTGGATGGTGTAGCTCAGTGGATTGAGCGCAGGCCTGTGAACCAAAGAATCGCGGTTCGATTCCCAGTCAGGGCACATGCCTGGGTTGCAGGCCAGTTCCCAGCAGGGGACACACGAGAGGCAACCATACATTGATATTTCTCTCCCTTTCTCCTTCCCTTCCCCTCTAAAGATAAATAAATTAAATTAAAAAAAAAGAAAAAGAAATGTTTGCCTCTTCACTATAATTATATTAAGGACTACATACAGCTTCATAAATTAATATCAGGTTCTGCAGCATTTGAGTTTGCCATAAAATTTTTTAAAAGTTAGGTATTTCAAACTTTGGAGACTTTGAAATTGTGGATTAAGGGTTTGTGGACCTTTATTTGTTTTAAAATGCCAAGTTTTTATTTTAAATAATTTTGAAAAATCTGATTTGGTTAATAGTTGGAGTTACCAGGATGCTGCTGACCAAAAACTAATATATGGAATATATATTAGTCTATTGATAGAGTCTATTGATGTTTATAAATATGTCTTATTAATCACGAGTAAGCCAGTGTATGATAACAAACATGTCACTACTATTGAAAAGGCAAATTTTAGCATGCTCCCAGGTAGTGCTAAGTCAACATTTTAGTATTCTGTATTGACTTTACTTATTACTCTAAGACTTTAATTAAAATTGTAACTTCAGAGGGTATTGAAAAAGATGATGGCTTATCTAAAGAGAAAAAGGTCTGGTTTAAAAAAAATTTAGTAAGTGTTGTGTCTAAGTGGATTAGCATCATTTAGTTTCTTTACTTTTCCTTCGCACTTACAGTTTCACTATTTAACATATATTTTTAAAAATAGTTTGAGAAAAGTATGTGCTCAACTGTGAAGTAAAGATGTTATGAAAACTAGTTATTAAAAAAGCTCCATTAGCATGCAAAATTTTCATAGGAAATTTGAAGGTATAGATGCAACTGAATTTACATTGTTGTTTATTAGTGACTTCACAAGTTTTATAAGCAAATGTATAAGCTCTAATTGCATATACTTAACATTTTAGCCTCGGTTTCCCTAATTGTAAAATGGGGATAATAACAGAACCTACTTCAGGATTAAAAGAAATAGTTAATATAAAATACCTATCATACTTTGGCTGGTGTGGCTCAATGGATTGAGTGCTGGCCTGTGAATCAAGGGGTTGCTGGTTCAATTCCCAGTCTAGGACACATGCCTGGGTTGTGAGCCAGGTACCCAGTGCGGGGCATGGGAGAGGCAACCACACACTGATGTTTCGCTCCCTCTTTCTCCCTCCTTTCCCCTATGTAAAAATAAATCTTTTAAAAAAATATTTAACATAATGCCTGGTACTTTATAAAAGTTCCGAAAATGTTTGTTTTGCTTTTTTCTTAATTGTAAAAGATAACTTTATATCACATTTAAACTTCTCTTTTAGATGTGCTGAAAGACATTATGATACCGCCAAATTTAACTGCAGAGGTAGGTATAAATATACTTTATTATGCTAAATAGTTTAAAACCAATAGACTAAGTCTTACTGTCATAACAATAATAAATAATCTCAATTATTAAGTGAGATAAATACTTGCCTTAAAGATGGTCTTAGAATATTTGAAAATTATAATTTTGCTGCTGTGTTTTGGGTAACAAATACCATATAAATGTGCAAGAAATATTAGAAAACTAAGTTGCAGTATGGACTATAAATTAGGAGAAATTTCTAGACTAATAATAAAATAAGGAGGAGGTTATATCCGCTTTGTGAGGCATTTGGTGTCATAGTAAGATGTTATACAGAGAAAGCAGAACAACTTAACCTCTATCAAGGAGCGTGACCTAAAAGGTGGAAAAGGGTATCAACAAATATGGGTAAGGGGAGCCTGATAGGTGAGAGCAGGGAACTGCTTTCGGTGTTGTTATTCAGGTAAAATCAATTTTGTCTCAAAGCCCACAAAAACTTTCACTTGTATTTGTGGATCCCCTTGAGCCATGAGAGAACTGGAGAATTGAGAATCTTGGCAGATGCTGTTAAGAGAAAGTGAGTACCATGATCTACAAATTGATGTATTTGCCATTGATGCCTCCTGAAAATCTAGCATGGACTTTCATACAGTTGGTTTGAGGATTCAAAAGCACTAATGGTGAGAGTTGGTGTAATCACTAAGAATGTTTCTTTTTTGGTGAATTTAGGCTACTGCTTAGTAGGCATAGCTTGTTCTGGTCAAGGTTTATCTGCCTTTAAATAGATGTTTAACAGGTTTTCCTAGATGTTTTTGTGTGCCACAGGGGAAATGAAGATAGAATGATAGTAGTTAGGCAAGATGACTAAGTGAAAGCTCTCCCGATAACTCCCTGTAATGGTAGTTGTCTATCAGAAGAGCTGTCCTGTCACAACAAAGGACTTAATTGATTTTATCCTGTACCACACTATGCCTTGAAGATATAAGACATACTTTTTACATATTTAGATGACACAGGATAATTAGGTACATTAGATGTCAGAATTTTTTAGAGTCTTAATAGAGTAGAGCCAAGGCAAATAACAAAATAAGATAAAATTTAATAGTGATATATTTAAAGTCCTATTTGTAGACAGATTTAAAAAACTCTACTCTGACTGTAGGGTACAGAGAAGTTTTGGGTTCTTAATAAGCTATGTGAAAAGAACTGAAACTATTTTATAAAGTTTACTATAACTGTATAATTTTTATAAGTACTTTTTTCATTTTCTTTTGTAAATGCCTTTGAAGTCAGTGTATATAACACTAACATTTGCAAGAAGTAACACACTTAACATTTTTATTATATCAAGTTTAAAATACAGTCCTTTATGCAATCCTTTCTATTATTGATTTATTAATAGTTTTTCTTTTGAATATGTTTTGTGGTGATACAATGTTACAAGTATTACTACTCTTTTTACTAGAAAATTTATTCAGAGTCTGGACAAGATGCTTACGTGACATTTTATTTTGAGTTTACCTCCACCTCTGATATGTTGTGACCTGTGCTACCTTTTCATAGCAAAATTTCCTTCTTCATCAAGTGGGGAAAATAATACTTGGCCTCCTTGTCTATAGTGGAGAAGTTTAATAGTTAACAAGAGACTACTTCTATTCAAAAATTAGAAAATTATCAGACAATAAATTATATCTCTTTGGAGTTAAGTTTTTATTTTAAACATCTGTTGAGCTTATTTGCAGCATTTCTAAAGTTAACTTACTTTTAATGAACAATTCAGAAGAGATTTTTCTCTCCGTCTGAGGTTATCTTTCTTTTTATCACAGTTGCACAGTATCCTTTTGAAGACCATAACCCACCACAGCTAGAACTTATCAAACCCTTTTGTGAAGATCTTGACCAATGGCTAAGTGAAGATGACAATCATGTTGCAGCAATTCACTGTAAAGCTGGAAAGGGACGAACTGGTGTAATGATTTGTGCATATTTGTTACATCGGGGCAAATTTTTAAAGGCACAAGAGGCCCTAGATTTCTATGGGGAAGTAAGGACCAGAGACAAAAAGGTAAGTTATTTTCATGTTTTTCTTTCCTTTTCTTAGATCTAAGAATTTATTTGAAAACAGATTTTTTAAAAGGGAAGTTGGTAACCTCATGTTTTTCTCCTAAACATTTAAGTCAGTTACTACCTTAAGTTTTTTTTTTATCCTCACCTGAGGATATATTTATTAATTTGAGATAGAGAGAGACAGAGACAGGGAGAGACAGAGAAAGACAGAGAAACACCTATCTGGTCGCCTCTTGTACACACTTTGACTGAGGATCAAACCTGCAACCTTTCGGTGCACAAGATGACACTAACCGACTGAGCCACCCAGCCAGGACCTACCTTAACTTTTATATGAGCAAATGACTGACTTAATTTTTCAGTGTATGCTAGCATTTTTGTGTCATGCTAGCAAATCTTACCCGTTAACTGTAGTGCATATTTAGTCTCACAGTACTTTAAAAGCATTTTAAGGAGCAGTATCATGATCAAAAATAAGCTTGATATTTCTGAAGCTTAATTGGGAATAAAATGTGTTTGGATAATAGCTTGAATTCTATTATCTAGTAAAGTATGATCTTTACTCTTAAAATATGTGAAGATTATTCTTTAAATACATATTAATGTAAGTAGCTAAGAGTAGTCAGAAGTTGGTCTCTTATTATTCAGAAGAATAAAGTGTGTACCTTGGGTTGATATCACTGGAATGAATTCCAAAGCAGACAACCTAAGATGTTTACTTCAGTTCATCCTTTCATCTAGCAGGGGTGTCCAGCCTGTGGCCCAGGATGGCTGTGAATGTGGCCCAACACAAAATCATAAATTTACCTAAAACATTATGAGATTTTTTGGATGATTATGTGTCTCAGTGTATTTGAAACGTGCCCCAAGACAACTCCTCTTCTTCCAGTGTGTTTCAGAGACACCAAAAGTTTAGACACCCCTGAGAGGGAAACAATTGCTTTAGCTGATTAAAACTATAGAAGGTAAATTGTTTTTACTGAAGTAAATAAACTCAGGACACAGGGAAAGAGACTAAATTGGAAGAAAACCGTATAGGAATGGATTAAATTAAAATAACAGTTACAGAAGCAGTGGTAGAAATTTAAAACGGGGTTGATGAGTAGCAAACATTTTGGTAGTTGAAAAGAAGTCAGGTAAAAAGAATTTAAAATAAAAAATAGAAAAGTTGTCTTATATGGAACCAGAGCACTAGATTTAAGCTAGGGGCTCTTAAACTATGTATGTTATATACCTTTTAAAAATATGGTGAAAGCTATAAATAGTCTTTCCAAAAATATGCATGGTATACATGAACATAAAATTATTCCTAGCAGTTTTTAATTGCACTGAACACTATTTTTAAACAAAGAATGTAAAAGAAATCTTCATAACAATTATGTCTCTTTTTGTCATGCAAAAATCAGTGGCCACTCCTTGAGAATGACTAAATCTAAGTGGAGCAAATGAACCAAAATTAAGCCTTAGTTCTGCTCAATAATAAATTTTAATGAAAGGGCTTCTATTACATAGCTTTTAAATACCACATTCAAACTATTCCATTGTCTTTGACTTAGCAACCTTTCAGTCATCTTTGATATCCAATCAGTTTTGACTTTGTTTTTGGTCAAAATGAGTGCTGAAAACCCTACATCATGAAAGAAGGAGAGAGCAAGTGGGAGTCTGTAGGTTCTTTTGCCAGATGAGAAAGTAGTATTGTGTCAAGAAATAAGAATTCACCCTGACTGGTGAAGTCTTTAGTTGGTTGGGCATTGTTCCTTAAAGGGAAAGGTCCTTGGCTCCCTTTTCGGTCAGGATACTTGCCTGGGCTTTGGGTCCCGGCCCAGGTAGGTTAGGGCATGTGCAAGAGTCAACCAATCAGTGTTTCTCTTTTCTCCCTGCATTCTTCACTCTCTAAGAATAAATAAATAAAATCTAAAAATTAAAAATAAAAAAGAAGAAAAAGAAAAAGAATTTTCTAAGATTCTTCAGATAAATTCATGTCAAACCATTTTCTTTGTCTCCTAGTTAATAAGATCATTTTTGTCAGGCCCTGACATAATGCTGTGTTGGAACTGTAAATGAGTTCATACTGTATTTTACCTAGTTAATGGCAGTTAAAATTCTGTCTGTAGATTTGTCTTCTGAAAGCCAGTGTTATGGGTAGCAGAGAATTTCATACTTGCTCCCACTTCTTGACAAACCTCTTGAGAAGCCCTTGATTGAAAGTCTTGGCTTTTATGACTTCGGTAACTTTCACAACAGTAGATTTTTCATGACAAATCCTCTTGCATAGACTAGGCTATGATTCAAGGCTTGGCACTCATGAAGCAGTGGAATACTTTGACAGCAATAGATAAGATTTCTCTTAGAATTGATGGTGGAGTCTTTCACCGCAGTACATAGTGACGAACAAAGTGGTGAGTCACAGTGACATGCAGAACTTCTCTACCAAAGCACCAAAACCAGGTGTTTTGCCAGGCATTAAGGTGTACTATCTGCCTGAAGAATACTGAGATTTCTTCAGGAGAAAGTATTTTTTTGTTTCTGGTTTTGTTTTTGTTTGTTTGGCAAAGAAACTTCACCATTTTGAAACTGTTTATGTCCCTTAAAGTTTCCAAAAAGGACTCTAAAATAAGAATTATTCTTTGATTGTGTCACCATGAATTTCTTTGATGAGAATTAGTAGCTGGCTAAGCTGAGAAGTCATAGGGTGAAGGAAAGTGATATTTCCAATACTTTCATGACCTGCTTAATAGTTTTAGGGGAAAAAACGTCTTTTGTTTTGAAATGAATGAACATTGTTTAATATAGATACTGCAACAGTCTTAGTTTTCTGTTGCAAGCTATAAATATTTTTGACCATTTCTGAGGTATTTGCCTTCACCACATTCAGATGTGTGACTTTTTTGTTTGGCATTGTAGCCAACAGCCTGGTAGAGGATGCTCAAGGATTTTGAGTTGGGAGCAAATAAAAATTTTGTAATGGTCTAGCCTTTTCTAACTGAGCTGTGCTCTCACACTTGAAATCTTTATTCCTCTCTGCCCCATCCACCACCACCCCCCGCCCCCAACACACATATGTGTATACACACTTTCTGATGTAGGTGCTTCAGGATAGATGGCTGCATGCTTCTAATAGTGAGAAATAACCACAGAGAAGGCAAGTGGGATATTCCATCTTACCATGTTCATGGATAAAAGTAAACCTCAAGTATACTTCAACTTTATTATACTTTATTTTCTCGGATTCCAGTGTAACCTAGATCCAAGAGAAGTCTTCATAATCAAAAAGTGAGGACATGTTTTAATTTGTCAGTTGGAAGATATTTTAGTCATCCCAATATGGTAATATTGGCAATTTTGTTACTCCATAGAGGTCAGGAGAGACTTGATATGGCAAGCCCTGTGGGATATTGTTATGACATTAGGGGCAAGAGTGAAAAGATACTAGGGAGATATTTATGAAAAGAAAATGTAAAGTTTGTAGTGTTATGTGGAAGAATGTAATAGTACCTACATTAGCAGCAGAACTGCCGTAGGCACAGCATATTCTTATAGGTTGTACTGTCCCCAAAGTATAAGGTGCTAGACTTAGGAAATGAGGTTTGTACACACTGTTAGGAATATATGCAATAAAATTGTTATGTTTAGCTGTTACATGATATTAGGATTCAGAGTTGAGTAATTTAACCAAAATTGATTACTTTTAGCATCTTATAATCAAATCATCGAGATCTGCTGTGCTTAGCTCATGGTTAATTAATATAACTAGACCATTTTTTAAATGAATTATTCATCTGCTCTAAAGAAATATCCTAATGTGCTCCTGCCTTTATCCCTGTGTATAATATAAAAGGTAAAGTGAAATGTATAAGTGGACATTGTTGTCAAAGCTATATTTTCTAAACAATGCCATTTGCATTTTAGGTTGAAACAGCATTAGAAAACTAGATACAGTGGATAAAAGTCATAGGGTTTTTTTTTTTTCTGCAGGAATGTTTCTTATTGTATAGATGATAAAACTGAGGTTCAGGAAGATGAAGTGCTTTAAGATTATCCAGTTAATGATAGCATTTAGAGTGAAATTTGAGTTCCCTGACATACTATTGATCCTCTTTCTACACTATTTAGCCCACAAATCCTGGAACTGCAGAAGAATATTGAGATTGTTCAGAATTAATCTCTGTCCAGGGTCAAGCTCTCCTTAGAGGTCATGTAACGCTGATGAAATTGGCCAGTTTTGAAAGGCTTCTCAGTTTATGCACTTCTTTATAGATGCTAGGGCATTTAATCCCTTATTTAAGTAATTATAGTTAAAAACATTTAAATATATTACATGTTTACCTAATGGTTGGAATACTAATGAAATACTATATTTTTAAACTTGGAAGACTAACCAATTTCATTGTAAGAAAATTTAGCTGTGCATAAGCTATCATACAACTGTGGAGTTATTCCAGAGAAGTGTCTTGTAATTAATGTAATTGATTATCCCAAGTAGTTTTATTCTTGAAACATCTGCTAATAGATGTATCCTCTTGCCAGTATTTCCTTTTAGGTTGAGTCTTTAAGTTTGCATTTTTGTAGTAGTGAACCACTGTTATAGGAGACACACACATTTTACTAATTTTTAGTTTATGTTTGATTAATTTTATTAGAACTGTTTTTAAAGTTGTTTTGTTTATATCCTTAATTTTAATTACAGAGAAACACTAGGAAGCTGAAGTGATTGTGTTCTGACATTATATAGGAGCATGATGTTTCTTCTCTTCCTCTTCTCCCTCCTGCCTCTACTCGGTCCCCCGCCCCCCGCCATCTCTATTTTCTCTGTTCCCCTTCTTTCCTTTTCCTCTCCCCTCCCCCTTCTTTTAAGGAAAGAGGACCCAGTTTTCATGTTTTGGTGAAGGATTTGTATACTGCGCAGAGACTTTCCCCAAAATAATGTGGTACAGAGTCTTAACATTTCCTCAGCACACAGAATGCAAATTAGATGGCAGAGTGCTGGGTGCCAGCTTACCTACTATAAAATGTGTCATTGTGTTAGTGATGCCCAAATAATATTTCAGGTTTTGAATGTTTGGTACAAGTAAAAGTACAACGGATACCGCCTATGAAAAATGTTTTCTGAAAGTGGGATAACTTCTTGAGGAAAGGAAGACTCCTATCTTTCATTCAATAGTTTGTAAAGAGGCAATTATGTTACACTTCCACAAGGTAATTCCTATGGTTGTTTCCAATCTAATCCTATGCCTCACCCTGCCTGCATTGTAATTGCAGAATTGTAATCAGTAACTCACAATATTTGTTGTAAGCCATGAATAAAGAGTTAAAACATCTTACAAGTACTGGTTAAGTATGTATTTTGGAAGATTTCCAAATTTTCTGAATTTAAAGAGATAAACTTTTAAAATATGACAAATTAGCCCTGGCTGGTATAGCTCAGTGGATTAAGCACGGGCCTGTGAAGCAAAGGGTCGCTGGTTCGATTCCCAGTCAGGGCACATGCCTGGGTTGCAGGCCAGGTCCCCAGTAGGGGATACATTGATGTTTCTCTCCCACTCTCTCTCCTTCCCTTCCCCTCTCTCTAAAAATAAATAAATAAATAATATTAAAAAAAAATAAAATATGACAAATTACCCAGAATCTCTGCTACACTTTCTTTCCCTTGCCTTCTGCCTTTCAGGTGGTAGAAATATTGGAGCTTTTGATGTTTTTCCAAAGCAATTGTTAGAATAAAATTTCTATATGTTATGATCTCTGTAAGAGAGCTTATTAACTTATCTGTAATGAAGGCTTAAATATTCTTTTAATAATAAATGCTAACTTTATTCTAAGTGATACCAAGAAGATGGAATTTTCTCATTTCTCTGAAGAATGAATTTTTGTGTCCTATGACATTTAATCAGGTTACTTTTTTCTAGTCTATTTATTAATTTTCCCCATGTAGTAACCTAATGAAATTTTTATTATTTTCTCTTCGTTTAAAACAAAATAAGCTATGATTATCCTCTTTTTCAGCTTTTAAAAAACTCATTATAACTTTTATTTTTTCTAATATGTTCTTCTAGGCTAAACTGTGTTCTTCTAATGCACAATATATAAACTTGTTATTTAATCTGTATATTCATAAAATTGTAAGGGTTAAAAAAATTTTCTCATCCAAGGGCATGTTCATTGATTTTTAGAGAGAAGGGGTAGGGAGGGTGAGAGAGGGAGGGAAACACTGATGTGAAAGTAAAACATGATGTGAAAGTAAAACATCAGTTGCTTTTCCTGCGTGCCCTTAGTGAGGACTGAACCCACAACCTAGGCATGTGCCCTGACCAGGAATTGAACCTGTAACTCTTCAGTTTATGAGATGACACTCCAGCCAACTGAGCCACACTGGCCGGGGCTAAAATTGTAAGATTTTTATACCTTGAAGGACCTCAGTAATTATTTAATTCAGTCTTATTCTAATGTAAATGATAAAACATCTGCAAATATTAATCTGTTCTGGGTTATTTAATCTCTCTGCATAATAATTCAAAACCATACCTACCTCCTCAACTCAAATCTAGTATTTTTTCTACTGTACTATGTTCTCTTGTTTAAATTATTTTTCTTTATTATTTTGATTCCAAAAAAAAAAACATACAAACTGAAAAAAGGGGGGGAAAGCGGTTGTATTATGATGTGTTAGGACTCTATCAAGTTCAAGTCAACTAAAAATAGCTTAAACAAAAGGAGATGCTTATTGGCTTGTATTACCCTAAAAATGCTCTGGCCTGGATCTAGGTGCTTAACATATGTCAGGGATCTCTCTCACCTCTCTCCTTTCCTTTGTATATACTTTATTTTTAGGCCGGCTCTCTGTAATATAATGGCAGGGTATGGCTCCTAGTAGCTCCAGCTTTACGATCTGCCTGCTTTAGCAACTACAATGAGAAGAGAGCTATAATTTGAGCAGAAATTCATAGATCAGGTTCTAATTTAACTGGAATAGGGCATGCATCTGTTCCTTAACCAAACATTCTTGCCAGAGGCTTGGAGCATATATATGAAGCTAAAGAATAGGGTCCACCTCTGATGCCCCCAAACCACAGGGAGAATGATAGCTTCCCAAAGGAGAAAGGATGCTGGGCAGAGAGGAAAATGACAGTTGTCTGCTTCATATTACTCTCAAGGATTCTGTGGTTCATGCACCACTATTTAATACAGTATACTTAAATTAGTTGCATAGCATTGAAGCACTATGATACTGTAAACTTTGGAGATTCTTCATAGAGAGGAAAAATAAGAGCTCAAAGAGGTGTTCTTTTTTTTTTATCACATAGTTAGTAGGCATGCTGTCAGTAAAACCCAGGACATGGGAATAAAAAGTTTGAGAATCAGATTCACATATAGGTTCAGATGCAGGTTTTGAACAAGATAATTAATGTGTACTGGGAAATAAGAGGTGAATAGAATCTCTCTTATAAAGTTGTAGTAGGTTTAGAGATGCATGTAAAATGTTTGACATGTAGTTCAATATACAGTAACTATTATACATTGTCACATTTCTTTGTTGAATTACTTTCCTATAATCTTATTGTGATCATTCTGAGCTACAAGCAAATACTATATAATAAATATCTACATTATTTTTGAGTTTAGAAGTGCCAGTGAGAAGTTTACCGAAGTAGAAAATTACTTTATTAGATTTCCTAGATTTGAGGAATCTAGATTGTGAGTTCATCGCAGAAAAGATGATCTGAGAGTATTGCTATACAGAGTATAAACGAAACATTACATATCTTGTGGTATCTAGGTGGTATTCTGGTTTGGTAGTATTCTAGGTTTGAAAGATATATATAACCTATACTTTTAAGTTTCTGTTTCTTAAGAGATTAATCATACACAGATTTACGTAAAACAACTCAGGTTAAAAAATAGTTTGTTAAAGATAAATCAAGCAAATGTAAATTTCAAAAGCAGATGATAGGATATCAGTATCTGTGCATTTACACCTAAAATGCATAAAACTGGATCAAGGATGTCATTTTATATCAACACAGGGAACACTCCACAATGAAGACTTAGAAGTTAAAGACTCATGTTAAACATAACATCAAAATATATTAAGTAAAAGCTAGAAGAAAAAAAAGTTGATAGAAAAGCAACTATAATAGGAATCTTCAATATACTTCAAGATTCAGAAGGTACAAAGTAAGATATGTAAATAGGTTGATTAATATAATCAAACTAGCCCATAAAAATGTATTTTTGTGATCCTTTAAACAGTTACCGAGATTAATAATTATGCCAACTACAAAGAAAATCTCACCTCCAAGTAGAAATATATAAATCTCAGTCCTTGATTACATTAGAGACTTTTTAAAAAGTTTAATACAGTTAAATCACTTGAAATTTAAAACCACTTAAAATAATTTTTAGTCAATGAGGAAATACAAATTCATATTAGAGATTACTATAAAAGTAGGAAAGAGGAATTAATAAATATGAAAATATAAATGTGTGAGTAAACAAACCAAGTAAACCCTTTCAAATAATAAATCTAAACTCATCGTATGAAAATGCCAATAAAATCAATATATTTTTTATAGTCAAAGGAAAAAGTAAAGAGGAAGAAAACAAAAATTAGATATTAAATTTGAGAAAGGAAATATTATTACAGTGTGTAGGTGAAAATTAAAATTTATATTAAAGCCTATGCAAATGAATTTGAAATTTTCAATAGAAAACGGGCAATTTTCAATGAAAACATTAATCATAAATCCTTCATGATAAAATACAAAAAGTCTAAACAGATCAATGAAAGTGTGCAGGAGCCTTCAAGTACTTGGTCTGAATTGCATTTCAGGTGTCTGCTATCTAACCTGGAAGCTTCAAATAATAACTTGGTCAAGGGTATTAGAAAATATATAAAACTTGTCAGTGACTGCTTGTGTAGTCCTTAATTTGATACAATTAGCATACTACAAAGTCCAGAAAGTACCATATGGGGACATTAAATACTTTAGTTTGCCCAAAAGTAAGAGTACATGCACGAGGGTAGTGAGAGGTATTCTTACTGAATAGTTTCCTCTTGCTGTCGTCACTTTCTACACAACTGTACTTAAAACACAGCTAAAGCCTCCAGTAGTATTAGTGACACTGTGGTAGATTTTTTTGAAGTCACATTGTGTAATAGGAAAGGAAACTATATAAAAGCTCTAATATTTCATTTATTCAGCATCATTAGTGAATGCATCGCTGCACGCATAAGATATTGTTTTCTTTAGATAAATCAGGATCACCTTTTAAATAACACAAATTATATATTTTTTAGCATTTGTAATACTTAAATTTTCTAAAACATGACACATTTTCTGGTTTCTTTAACAAAGAGAGAGGTATGTAGATCAGGAACATCTCTAAGTACCTGTGTTAACAGATCGTTGTACGCATTTGTGTCAGTTACACACTCCTGTTTTTTGGGGGGCTTTAAGGCCAGCATCACTTTTTGCTGCTGCTATTTTTGCCTCCTAAAGGCCATCTGCCTTCATCTAGTTTGTTGATTCTGATATGCTTTTACTTGGAAAATAAGTAACCAAGTTGGTGAGGAATTTTGTGTTTTAATAAGAGTCCATAAATTCTTGTGTGGAGCCCTGTGTATAAAGAGCACAGTTGTATGCAGAGGCCTTTGACAGTTATTTGGATATGTAGTGGCCTTCACTTATTGGGCTCACAGGTCAGAGCATTGTTGTGACCATTGAATGAATGGGGGTATTGTGGTGTTACTGTAATTGTCTTTTAAGGGAGAAAAGTTATTCAGATACATTCTTTTGTATGGATGTTGCCCTGATTTACTCTATTATTGACCAGATTTAAATATTAATCAGGCCAAATTTCTAATGTATATATGTTCTTCAGTAGGTACAACCCAGTTACCACAACAATTTAAATGAAATAACTATAATGGAATTTTTCTTTTGAATTTGGCTTTTTTCTTTTTCTGTCCACAGGGAGTAACTATTCCCAGTCAGAGGCGCTATGTGTATTATTATAGCTACCTGTTAAAGAATCACCTGGATTATAGACCAGTGGCACTGTTATTTCACAAGATGATGTTTGAAACTATTCCAATGTTCAGTGGTGGAACTTGCAGTAAGTGCTTTAGATTTTCATTCTTCCATGTATTGAAACAGTTTTTTTTAAACATATATAGACGTTAATGTAAAAATCTAGAAAGAAATTTATCATACTGAAAATTTTTCATACTATATATTTTTGTATATATTTTTAAGTATCCATACTTGTTAATTTGCTCAATTGTTTAGTGCCTTGGGCTAAGGAAGCCAAGAGCAAATAAATGTATTTTAATGTCTTTGAAGCTGAATTATATTTATGAAAGAAGTATTCTGAGATGCAACTACCAAATGCAGCCTAAATTCTGATTAGATGGTTAAAAAATCTGTCCCATCACATCAGCATGAGAGTCACAGTAGGATTCATAGTTTACTGGTGTTGAAGCAGGGACCAATTTCTTTATATCTTAGGGAAGACTAGATATTGATAGTAATGGTGACAGGGACAATAAAGAAGGAAAAGGAAAAGCGATAAGATGTGAAGACAAGTTAAAGTATATTGACTGAGTAGGGTTGAGTCAGAGTGTGTGGAATATGAGAGAAAACCTGGTTTAGATTCGAGTATTTAGAATGCATTTTACAGTTTCTAGACAAGGCACTACCACATTATTTCTTTTAATACTTCTTATTTCAGTGATGTTTTGCAGTTCATTAGTGGTTTTAGATTTTAGGTTTAAGTTTGGCTTGTTGAAAATATTTATATGATTTAAAACAATTTCTATCCTAAAATTAATTTATATCTAGAAAATTAATTTCTTGATGTTATTTATTTTTGTTATTAGGTGTGATCAGATATTTTCTGTATTCTTAGAGCAAGGCAACTCTATCAAAGACTACAGTTTTGGTAATATAGCATGTTAAGGTGTCTAAGAGACCCCTCTCATGCTTTTGTCATCTCAGTACAATTTAAAAAACTGCTGAGTGTAAAGCACTAAACTGTCAGGTGATTGACATAGGAGCTTCACATAGAGGAGAAAGAAAAAGGAAGAAAAGAGGTCATGATTTTCCTGTAATATATCAGTATAAGAGCCAACAGAAAGGAATAAACTATTGGAGAAATAAGGGAAAGAGAACATTCAGTTCAGTAAACTTACCTTGTGTATGTTTTCACATTGGCCTCTCTTAAAAATCTCATCAGTTCCGTTCTGCTTGCCTATGTTCAAATATTGTTTTGTGTTGTGTTATTTTTTATTTTGGTCTCAGTATTACATTTATACTGAGTACTGAAATCTTTTTAATCTTTATTAATTTTGTATGCACTTTGATTTAATACTATGTAGTAAAGCTGTATATAAATAATATATAGTTAAATAGGAGGTTGTATGTATAAATTACAAATGGCATATTGAGAAAAAGAAAATGTTTGGGGGGGGGCTTGTCAGATAGTTTGGTGAAGGAAGTCCAGCTCTTCAATGAACCCTGGGGAAAGTGTACAGTTCAGATTGGCGTTAAAACTGAAGGAAGTATTATAGGCAATAGGAAATAGCTTGAATTGAAACACAGCAGAAGGAAAGGAGCTGGACAAGAAATGTAGAGACAGGAAATAAAATAGAAATGGAATGTGTGACTGATTGTTAGAGGACCCTGAATGGGGATATGGGACTTGGTATGATAAATGCTACAGTGTCAGTGATAATACTGGAGGCTTAAACTGTGTTTTAAGTATACTTTTATAGAAAGTGATCTTAGCAAGAGGGGAAAACATGGTGGAAAGGAAACCAGTTATATGACTTGCTGTAAGCCAGATGTGCTTTGTAGGGAAATCAAATGGAATTAAAATTTTTTTAATCCTTAACCCGAGGGTATGTTTTTATTGACTCTCTCTCTCTCTAAGAGAGAGGAAGGGAAAGAGAGACATTGATGTGAGAGAGAAACATCAATGGGTTGCCTCCTGTCCATGCCCTGACTAGGGATCGAACCCACGACCTTTTGATGCGCAGGATGATGCTGCAACCAACTGAGCCACTCTGGCAAGGCATATTAGTTTTTCTTTTGCCATTTATATTTGAAGATTTTGTCAGAGTTTTGATCCTGGTCAGGTGAATAATTCTTTTTAGAAAAGGGAGGAAAGAAAAATGAATCAGACTAGGAGACATGAATGCTGATATGGTTTTAAACATGTTTTAATTCAGGTGAAGGTGAGCTGTTTACAAGAAGATAGATATTCAATGAGTACTTGAAAGTATTGCTTTGAATCTTTACATGAGAAAGTTATCAGATGTTTGGGGAAGCATCAGGAAAGTTGAGCATTTCATGTAAAGGTGGCGTGGGGGTATAGAGGATGGGAATGGTCAGGGAAATGGTGAGGACTGACAGAAACAAGGGCAGTTGCAACAATTTGTTTTCAGGAGGAATAGGAGGAATCAGTGATGAAAACAAAACTTGTGGTGAAAATAAAGTGTCTTCTGCAAAATTGTCAGGGATTAACAACTTTTTAAAAATTTGAATTTTGTCTTAATTTCTAAATAAAGGAAAATTTACTGTATTCTGTATATCTTAAGTGGTTAAAACGTTAATGAAAGATCATCACTTTGATTTTTCTCTCAATACTATTCTTACTGCGTATATCTGGGAAAATTTAATTCTGGTGTTTTTTACTAGGTACCAGTCTTTAGAACACAGTCATACAAAGGATATATCAGAATTGTGTTTTAGATGTCAACAGAACCATACTAATGTTGGACTTGTATTTAAAATGTGAAATTTATATTATAAAGAAAATTAGTTTCTTTAGTGATTTGAGGAAATATTTTCCACTGAGTACAACATTTCAGCTTAGTTTTTGAGGCGATTTGTTTTTTAAAAAGTATATTTTATTGATTATGCTATTACAGTTGTCTCATTTTTTCCCCTCCCTTTTATTCTCCTCCACCCTGCACCTCCCTTCCCACTAGCATTCCCCCGCCTAGTTCATGTCCGTGGGTCGGGCATATAAGTTCTTTAGCGTCTCCATTTCATATATTATTCTTAACTTCCCCTTGTCTATTTTTTACCTACCATTTATGCTTCTTATTCACTGTACCTTTTCCCCCATTCTTCCCCCCACCCCCTTCCTGCTGATAACCATGTGATCTCCATTTCTGTGATTCTGTTCCTCTTCTAATTAAAGGAGCTCATCGTCACCAAGCCCTTATTATATGAACGTTAAAGGGACTTGTCTAAGAAAAAGAAGATGATCAAAAATATGAACAGTAAAATGACAACAAATACATCAACAACTGAACCTAAAAAACAAACAAGCAAACTAAGCAAACAATTAGATGAGGGGATTTCTAAGTAACACATTTTAGATGCAATATGATTTAAATAGTTAATTTGCTTTTTAAAGTTCTGAAATCAGAATTATCAGATTCTGAATTAGTGGAGTTTGAATTAATATTGAATTAAGAAGGTTACAAGGTATTATTCTTGTTGCTTTTGATTCACACAGCTTTGAAATCTTACCTGATTGTTTGTTTCTTTAAACTAGACTTCGTGTAATATGGCTTATTGTACTTTGAATTGTTAGTCAAATAAGTGAAAATAACTATTAGCGTAAAATTTCTCCTTTTTAGAGAGCCTTTTTTCTCATGATAAATATCTTATAAAAATGCATATATCTGAGAAAATTTAATCCACAATCCAAATTAGAATAACCCCATATGTTTTGATCAATCCTGTTATTGTGATTGCCTGTATTGCTTTAGATACTGTATAGATGAGCTAGTAGATGTTTATTAAACCCGAACATTCATTTAGCTGGGATAAGGTTTTTACCTTGTTCTTAGTTGTTGGGCACATTGATAAAAATGTGATACTTTTTTTTATCTTTAAGAATAATGCCTTTTAGTGCTGAGAATTGTGTGTGTGTGCACACACATATATTTCTCATGCACTGTACGCAAGCTTGCTTTTATGTCTTGATCGTCTTGCCATGTTTCCTTCCAAACCCATTTCTAACCCTCGTAAGGTTAATCACTTTCTTTTTAATGAGCTTGTTTTTGAACTCAGTGTATTACAAGTGAATTATATATACTTTGTCAAATTACTTAGATAATTTAAAGTTTTTATAAAGTCCTAGAATTTTAACATTCATATCTTTAATTTCCATCATTAACATCATTAAGTATATTTATGAAATATAAAACATGATTCTTTGCTTTTAACACCTTACTACCTTTTAGTTGCATTGCTAATACATAAGCATGATGCATTTTGAGAGGCCACATTTTATCAGTTTTTTTAAAACAGATGTAGGCCAAAGCCAAAATAGTTGTTACTGAATCTGGTGTGTGTTTTAAACGGAGGGGGATGCCCTAAAATTTGTACTTGATGTCTGTTATAGTTCTTTGCAGACATTTCAAATCTCTTTCTTCCTGTTTCTCATCATGGTGGCTTTATATACCTTTAAAAGTAAAATGTGACCTGTAGGTAAAATTAATGATGTTTAATATTTTCATAAATATTGAGATTTGTCTTTATAGAATTTAGAATAGACTTTTTATAGATTACACTTTGTGGATTTTGCTACATGGTAGAGACTTTAAAATAACTTTAAAAGCTACCTTTTATGCAGTTCATAGATGTGCCAGAAAATTATTTTAGCATTTTTAATGCTTGAAATAATTTATATTAGATTTTTATGCTAAAATTATTTTAGCATTTTTAATGCTTGAAATAATTTATATTAGATTTCTAACATTTTAATATTAAAGTTTTTATGTTACTATAGTGCTAGAAATCTAATGTTTGGATTTAAAATTTATGAAATAAAGTGACTTTCATGCCAATAATAGAACCTTATGTTGAAGGTTGAGATTAGGGAAAATCTTGTATTGATTATATTTTTTACCTAATTTATTTTCATTGACTTGTTTTAGATCAGGTTATAAAAGCCATGTTACTATTTTTGTATGATTGCTAATATTAATCATTAAGATAGTTTTTGACAGTTTGGTAGTTAAAGGCATTTTCTGTGAAATGATACTTACATGTATTTAACCATGCAGATCCTCATTTTGTGGTCTGCCAGCTAAAGGTGAAGATATATTCCTCCAATTCAGGACCCACACGGCGGGAAGACAAGTTCATGTACTTTGAGTTCCCTCAGCCATTGCCTGTGTGTGGTGACATCAAAGTAGAGTTCTTCCACAAACAGAACAAGCTGAAAAAGGTTTGTACTTTACTTTTCTTGGGGAAAATATTCAAAATAACCATATCTTAAATAGTAACCTTAGATCTTTTGCCTAAACTAATTGCTTAGGCAGAAGTCAGTCTGTGGCCCTGACTGGTATGGCTCCGTTGGTTAGGTGTTCTCCCCCAAAGCAAAGGGCCACCAGTTCGATTCCCAGTCAAGGCACACGCCTGGCTTGCAGTTCGGTCCCACATATGGGAGGCAACCCAATCAATGTTTCACATCAGTGTTTCTGTCCCTGTCACTCTCCCTCCCCTCCCTTCTGTCTAAAAATAAATAAACAAAATCTTACCAAAAAAGAAATGTGTAAGAGATTATAAGGTATATTTTATTTTATGACTGATATCTAATGAATTATAATTTGTTTTCTATTAGGTTTGCATATGCATTGCTTACTGTGGTGTTGATTAGCCACTATAGTGGTGAATAATCCTGTTAGAAGGAAAAGGCCATGTGGTCTTTTAAAAGTCATAAGTACTTTGAGATTAATTTTCTTTAATTTGGGTTATATAAAGAAATTTTGTAAAAATATTAAAAAGTGTATACATACTCCATTAAATCAGTTGTAATTTTCTTAGACCTGAGAAGTTAACATACGATCATGAGTTTCAAAAAGTTTTATATATATATATATATATATATATATATATAAATAAGATCTGTTTCATGGTCTTATGTAATGACACAAACCACTTTCCCCAGTTTGTGTTTCTTACGGTTAGATCATTCTATCTTTAGCGTCTTCAGATTTACTGAATATTTTGGTTTTTAGCTAGGAGAGAAATAGGTATGAAGAGGAAGTAATAAAAAATGAAAAATGAGGCATTATTTAAATATATGGTTTTAGAAAAGTGAGGTTTGTATCTTATTAAGCTATATTTAGAAAATGTGAGAGCTTATTTTAAAACTATCTTTTTTTTTAGAATTCTTTTATTTTTATTTTTTATTTTAATTATTATTCAAGTACAGTTTTCTGTTGTTTGCTCCCGTCCCAGTCCACTCCCCCAGTGCTCCCCACCTCCCTCCCATTTCCACCCCCCTTAGCTTTGTCCATGTGTCCTTTATACTTGTTCCTATAATAAAACAATCTATCTTGTTTTAAAATAGTACAAGTGAATATTTAAAATGAAGATAAGATTCAAAATTTTTAGGTGGTAATGAACAAAAATTCTAGCTTTGTATATTATTAATGCTTCATTAGACATCCTAGATAACATATAGCCAATTTTTAGATATTGTCAGTAATAGGATTGATTTAGTTTTCCTGATTTTTAGCTTTTTCTTTGAAGGAAAATAAGAGGAGGTTGCACTTATTGCTAAAATTTTATTTTATTTTTTTAATATTTTATTTATTTAGAGAAAGGGGATGGGAAGGAGAAAGAGTAGGAGAAAACATCAATGTGTGGTTGCCTCTCATGTGTCCCCTACGGGGACCTGGCCTGCAACCCAGGCATGTGCCCTGACTGGGAATCGAACCAGCGACCCTTTGCTTCACAGGACCGTGCTCAATCCACTGAGCTACACCAGCCAGGGCTTACTGCTAAAATTTTAAACTCTACTTTGACTTACTAGAATAAATATAATTTCCTTTACTTACAATCCAACTAGTTAGAAAAATCACAAAATGCTAAACTGATTCTTTTCACCAGAAACTCATTTCTTGCTTGTTCTGTATAAATATATCTCAATAACTTTTGAATAATTGTTTTTTAATTATCCAAGGTGTGTTAGCAAATGTTCTAAAGTTAAGGTAGTTTTTTCTCTTGTGTTCATTGTAAGTCAAGTACACTTAAAATTTTATATTTTGCATTTAGAAACAGGCACTTAAATTACTATTTTCCATTTCTTATCATTTCAGTTACTACCACCTATGTGTTACTTAACACATGTAAAATTGAAGATTAGAATAAACATTTATAATATATTTGTATCTTGGATTATCTTACATACATTTCCATTTTATGTGATTTACCCTTCCTGTTATAAATGTTTGTAGTAATTTAAACAAAAACAGGTTTAGTATAATCAATGTATATATGTGGAATCCACATTTCTAAAAATTTAAATATTACTAACTTATTTTCTTCTGATTCTACGTAAAATTATGTGTGTATTTACTAATTCAGAGACTTTGCTAAAATAATTAAAATTAACAAATATTTTTTAAAAAACATAACATTGCTTTGCTAGGTACTGTTAAAAGATACAAAGACCTATAATATATAAGATACCTAAGGGCGTAACATCTTCCTGGGGGGAAAAATAACTTGAAGATAAATTAGAAAAAAATGTAAATGGTATCAGATAAGGTGTCATAAGGCCATGCATCATTAATTGTCACATGATCCAGGCAGACCAAATTCTAGTAATTTAAGAGAGAGCATTCAAAAAAGGTTTGAAGTAATGAACTTCTAGTGTTGTTTTTGATTAACAAAACCTCATGTTATTAGTAAGAAGTGATTCCTTAAAAATAGGCATTTTAGAGATCGTCCAGTACCCTCAGCCAGAGAATGGGCCAGAGCACTGCTGCAGGACACCTTGCCTTTCTTTGATAAACAGAAAAGGCTCAGCATTGACTTAGACCACTGAATGACAACCCAGAATGCTGAGCAGCCTCACAAAATTCCATCTTGGTGCCATGCTTTTGAAAAAGAAGGGTTAGAATGTGCACATGGAATTGTTGGTATCTGCACAAAGAAAGAGTGCAAGACAGAATATGATGATTTTGTGGAATATCTGATTCGGCAGAAGAAGAGAAACAGCTTAGTACCATCATGAGGCAGCAGGTAAGCTATTAAAGGAGAGGACATATACGCCTCCACCCCATCATTTGGGTAAAGAGGATCCTAGGCCCTGAGGAGAGCAACTGCCCATGGCTGGAGGCTGATTTTCGTGTTTGTTCTTCTCTAATGGAAAGTTTATGTACTGAAAACCTCTTTGTAAAAGTGTCTAAAAATAAAAGATTGCTCCATTAAAAAACAAAACAAAATGTGTTTTATAACATAAAAAAGTCAGAAGTACTTAACCTCTTTACCCTCACTCCACATTTTATTATGAATTTTTTCAAACATTCATTGCCATTTAAAAAACTAGAGCCACTTAATGTTTGTATTGTTGTAGCAGTAAAAATATGTCTGCCTTGCTTCTTTGGGAGGTTGTACTGACATTTCAAGAACTTTTGTTAAAATAGATTTTGTAAAAGGTAACTTGTTGAAACAAAGAATGTTAAATCCATTTCTGAATTTTTAAAAACATACATATAAGCTCAAAATATTTATAAAGCTAATATTAGACTAGAAAGGAGATCTTTTACTTAAGGTTTTGAAGTA
Source organism: Carollia perspicillata (assembly GCA_004027735.1). Lineage (NCBI taxonomy): Eukaryota > Metazoa > Chordata > Mammalia > Chiroptera > Phyllostomidae > Carollia > Carollia perspicillata. The sequence continues at coordinate 86,326 of PVKM010000189.1, forward strand.
AAAGTAAGTTACCTTAGAACTTGTGGGACTACAGAGTCAGTTTAAAATTTGAGTAAAAGAAAAATCATATGTGAATTAGATGCAACAGGTAACACACAGGTTGCCAAGTATTAATCTTTGTGTTTACCTTTATTCAAAATATCAAATGACAAATGGCTTATTTTGTTGACTTCTTGTGGCAAAGACTGAAAATGAATATAGGTAACATTTTCTTTTTAAAAATATTAAAAAATGACATTTTTATTTTTTAGGACAAAATGTTTCATTTTTGGGTAAATACATTCTTCATACCAGGACCAGAGGAAACCTCAGAGAAAGTAGAAAATGGAAGTCTATGTGATCAAGAAATTGATAGTATTTGCAGTATAGAGCGGGCAGATAATGACAAGGAATATCTAGTACTCACTTTAACAAAAAATGATCTCGACAAAGCAAATAAAGACAAGGCCAACCGATACTTTTCTCCAAATTTTAAGGTTAGTTAAAATCTTTTTTAGTTAATGGGTAGCTTTGTGTATGTGTGTTTGTTTCATTCTCGTTGTATAGCTAGTGAAGAACTTGTTTGACTAATTTTTAATTTAAATATTATTTAGAAGTAATACTTATGTAGAAGCAGTCTGAAACCAGGATGTGTAAAAAGTCATGAGTGCTGCACTTCCCATACTTTATTGTTTGGTGAAATTTGGGGCAGACGTTGGGGAGGGGAGTTAAGTAAGTAGGATATGAAGGAGAAATGGGGGAAGAAAGGTAGGAGAGAACTCAAAATCATTCGGGAATGATTTGTATGGAATGTTCTCACTGTTTTATTCTTATACCCCTCCAATTTATTTTCAGTGTCCTCAGAGTGATCTTAAAAATAATAGACTTGATTGTGTCGCTCTTGTTTACACTTTTTGAAGATATTGTGGTCTTTGCCTACCTCCTGCATCAACTCCAGACACATTCTTACCTTGTTCCCTGAGATTCACCCATGCTGGTCTCTCTTCATTTCTTCAAAATGCTAAGCTCTTCTGCTCTGGTCTTTCCAATTCTTTTCTTTCTGCCTGTACCTCTCCACTGTCAGCCTTTCCCCTACCCTTCACATGAATACCTTTCTCATATTGTAGTCTTAGCTTCAATTTCATGTGGCCTGAAAGTTATACTCTTTATCCTTTCCTGTTTTTGCCTTTCTAAAACTGTTTTCTCTTTTTATGGAATTGTTTGGTTTGTTTTAATTTCATCTATATGTGATGTGGCGTGTGTGTGTGTGTGTTTCTGTTTCTGTTTCTATGTATAGGTAGATTCTCCAGGTTCCCAGATGGAGGTTTGCCATTTTTCTCTTTCCCTTGCCCACTTTGGACTCTACTTGACTTCTTCCCCTTACTTTCACCATACCTTCCTCCTTTCTCTTTTTAAAAATTCTCTTAACTTTTTTTTGCTTCATTCCATTTTTATAATATAACAAAACTAACCATAGCTTTATAAGTATAAGAATATTGCTAGTAATATCAAAAGAAAAGGGAGGACAACATGTTTTAAATGAAAATAAATCCAATATTAGTTATTTTTAGATCTTTATTTCTTTTAAGTGTTTAGAAGTGCCTTTTAGAATCCACAGGTTTCTGTTTTCTTTCTTTTCTTGAATTCTACATTTTCCTCAATCACTGGCTTTTAAAGTATGACTTCCTCCAATTTTATTATTTTCTGTTTAATATTATAAGAGATTTTATATTTGTGATTATGCATAAAATTATTTTAATTATCAGTAAACAAATATATCATATAATGGTAAGTGCTATGAAAAAAATAAAGCAGAGATGGGCTAGAGAATGATGTTGGTGTGGTTTTGAGCTGGATGGTTAGAGAAGACCTCCCCAAGCAGGTGACATTTAATTAGAGGCCTACATGAAACAAGTGAGCCATCCAAATATCTGAGAAAAGAGGGAAATGCAATGCAGAAGCCCTGACACAGGAGTGAGCTTGGTGTATTTGAGGATGGATTGATAAGAAGTAATTTTCACTAAATCACACTAGTCCAAGTGTGGAGACATTAGAGTGTTTTCAGCACAGGAAAGATGAAATATGAGTGTCTTCTTTAAAAGTTCACTCGGTCCACTTATTTAATGTATAGACTGGAGAGGAGTAGAGAGTGGAGATAAGAAGGGAAGCTGAGAGATTAGATAAAAAGCTGTTGTAGTGGTTTAGTTCAGGTGAGAAATGGTGGTTGCTTGGATTAGAGTAGTGGTAGCAAGGGGTAATGAGAAGCTGTCAGATTAGGCCTACAATTGATTCCTCAGTGTCATGGGTTTGAACTGTGTGGATCCACTTACATTTGGATCTTTTTCAGTAAATATTCATTTGGCTCTCCATGCCTCTGAGTTTCGCATCTACAGATTCAACCAACAGAGGGTTGCTGTATGCATTATTCTGTGCCATTCTGGATAAGGTACTTGAGCATCCACACATTTTGCTGTCCTGGAGCCAATTCCTCATGGGTAGCGGAGGACAGCTGTAGTTAAGTTTTTGAGGAGTCAGAAGTTGTACTTGGATTTTCTACTGCACAGGGGTTGGTGCTCCTACCCCTTGCATTGATTGTTCCCAGATGAACTGTTCGTAGTATTTTGAAGGTAGAACTGAAAGGATTACTGGTGGAGTGAATGTTGGGTGTAAGAGAAGGAGAAGAACTGATAAGGACTCTTGGATGATGGGGTGAGAGGCTGTAGATAAAATGGAAGGAGCAAGGGATTCTAAGTCAAATCTAATCTAAATCCCACATCCACTGTCTACTAGATGTGTGGTCTTCAGCAGGTTACCTTTCTGAGCCTTAGCAACCTCTCCTTTAAAATGGAACTGCCTGCCTTGTGGAGCAGTTTTGACAATTATGTTAGCTTATGTCTGTAAGGGCCCTTAGTTATCTGTTTAGACCACTGTATAATATTAACGTTCTCCTTCCTTCAGGTTTTAGGGCTATTGGGAACATTGTCAATCAGTATTTTATATACTATAATATTTGTGTTTGTTTAATATTGTTTGGATCAAAAATACATTGAGTTTCAGATAGGTAGTTAGTGAAACATTCTTTTGGAACTCAACTATTAGTATATTGAATTTTGTGATTGAAAATCTGTTATGTGAACTATTGCTGAACTTCAGTCTCTGTATTTCTTTTGTGTATTTAGTTAATGCTTGCACTTATGCTTATTAAAATATATTTAATAAATAAAATCTTTATAAAACATATATGTGTATATTAACATCCCAGTTTATCTTTTCAGCATATAACAAGAAAGACAATCTAGGAAATTTTAAGAGGGTCATTTAAAAGGCAACTCTTCCTTTTTAAAATCATGTTTGTCATGGTACTTAAAAATGAATCTGCTAAAAATATATATCTATACTAAGTAATTTAAGATTAGTCACATTTAAGGATATTCCACTTAAACTTTCTTTTTTTTTTCTCTAGGTGAAGCTGTACTTCACAAAAACAGTAGAGGAGCCATCAAATCCAGAGGCTAGCAGTTCAACTTCTGTAACACCAGATGTTAGTGACAATGAACCTGATCATTATAGGTATTCTGACACCACTGACTCTGATCCAGAGAATGAACCTTTTGATGAAGATCAGCATACACAAATTACAAAAGTCTGAATTTTTTTTTATCAAGAGGGATAAAACACCATGAAAACAAACTTGAATAAACTGAAAATGGACCTTTTTTTTTAATGGCAATAGGACATTGTGTCAGATTACCAGTTATAGGAACAATTCTCTTTTCCTGACCAATCTTGTTTTACCCTATACATCCACAGGGTTTTGACACTTGTTGTCCAGTTGAAAAAAGGTTGTGTAGCTGTGTCATGTATATACCTTTTTGTGTCAAAAGGACATTTAAAATTCAATTAGGATAAATAAAGATGGCACTTTCCCATTTTATTCCAGTTTTATAAAAAGTGGAGACAGACTGATGCGTATACGTAGGAATTTCTCATTTTATGTTCTGTCACCAACTGAAGTGGCTAAAGAGCTTTGTGATGATATACAGGTTCACATCCTACCCCTTTGCACTTGTGGCAACAGATAAGTTTGCAGTTGGCTGGAGGAGTTTCTAAAGGGTTGTGCTACATTCTAATGCATGTATTTGGGTTAGGGGAATGGAAGGAATGCTCAGAAAGGAATATATTTTGTGCTGGACTCGGAACCATCTACCATCTTCAGCTATTTACATGCGCCTTTCTTTAGCATGCTACAGTTACTAATCTGGGTATTTGAGGAGTTGGCCGCTGTCACTGCTTGTTGTTTGTGCATTTATTTTATTTTTTTTAAAGCATATTGGTGCTAGAAAAGGCAGCTAGAGGGAGTGAATGTGTACTGGGGTAGAGGAATGAACCTTCCACAACATGTTGAGAATCCACAAATGAAGGGATATAAAAATAATGTGGTTGTAGTAGAAACACAGCAACAATGACTTAACCATATAAATGTGGAGGCTATCAACAAAGAATGGGCTTGAAACATTATAAAAATTGACAATGATTTATTAAATATGTTTTCTCAATTGTAATGACTGCTCCATCTCCTGTGTAATCAAGGCCAGTGCTAAAAGTCAGATGCTATTATTACCTACATCAGTCAACAACTTACACATATTTTATTAGTTTTCAATCATATACCTGCTGTGGATGCTTCATGTGCTGTCTGCAAGCTTCTTTTTTCTCATTAAATATAAACTACTTTGTAATGCTGCACAGGAAATTTCAATTTGAGAGTCTACAGTTTTAAGGAGATTTTTTTTCCTTCGAGGATTTACGATGCACTTACTCGATCCAATAGCTGTCAGCCGTTCCACCCTTTTGACCTTACACATTCTATTACAATGAGTTTTGCAGTTTTGCACATATTTTAAATGTCATTAACTGTTAGGGAATTTTACTTGAATACTGAATACATATAATGTTTATATTTAAAAGGACATTATTTGTGTTAAAAAGGAAATTAGAGTTGCAGTAAAATTTCAGCACTGCACAAGTAATAAGGCATTTACTTTTTCAGTAGAAATTGTCCCACATAATGCTTTTAATGATTTGCTATTGAAAGAATAGATTTTTTTTTAATGTGCAGTGTTGAATTATTTCTTCATAGTGCTAGAGTTAGGACTAGGGCTTCATTTTCACTTCTTAAATATCATATATTTGATATGCCCAGACTGCATATGGTTTTAAGCAGAGTACAACTACTATTGTAAAGCTAATGTGAAGATATTATTAAAAGAATTTTTTCCCAGAAATTTGGTGTCTTTCAAATTATACCTTGATTTTGAAACATTTGACTATCCAGGCAATTTATTTCTTAATGGTGTGAAATCTCATTTTCAATAACTTATTGGTGCTGAAATTGTTCGCTAGCTGTGGTCTGACCTAGTTAATTTACAAATACAAATTGAATAGGATCTATTAAAGCAGCATTTCTAGAGTTTGATGGTAAGTAGATTAGGCAAAAACTTCATCTAAAATATTCTTAGTAAATAACATTGACATGTTTTCCATACCTAATCAGTTTCATTCAACAAACAAAATTTTTAAATTTTTAACAAAGCTCTTAGGATTTACACATTTATATTTAAACATTGATATATAGAAAATTGATTGATTTCTCATAAGTTAAATTGGTAAGCTCAGAGACAACTATTCCTAAGGCCTCACCATTGAAATTTATATGCCATCTTGTCTTTCATAAAAGCTGAAAATTGTTGACTAAGTTGAAAATCAACCATTGATGTTTTGAAGATAGTTGTTAATACTGTTATTTGTTACAGTTTTGGGCACAGTATATTAAAACATAACTTGTATTGTTCCAATATGTAACATGGAAGGCCAGGTCATAAAAAATGACATTATAGTGGGCTTTTGCACTGTTATTATTTTTCCTTTGGAATGTGAAGGTCTGAATGAGGGTTTTGATTTTGAATGTTTCAATGTTTTTGAGAAGCCTTGCTTACATTTTATGGTGTAGTCATTGGAAATGGAAAAATGGCATTTTATATATATTATATATAAATATATATTATACATATTACTCTCCTTTATTTCAGTTACCATCCCCATAGAATTTGACAAGAATTGCTATGACTGAAAGTTTTCGAGTCCTTATTAAAACTTTATTTATGACAGTATTCATAATTAGCCTGAAATGCATTCTGTAGGTAATCTCTGAGTTTCTGGAATGTTTTCATAGACATTTTGGATGTGCAGCCGCTTACATGTCTGAAGTTACTTGAAGGCATCACTTTTAAGAAAGCTTACAATTGGGCCATGTACCATCACAAGTCCTCTGTAGCTCCTCTTGAACATTTTTTGCCATAATTACTAAAGATAGTTGAATAAATAGCATCACCATTCTTTGCTGTGGCACAGGTTATAAACTTAAGTGGAGTTTACTGGCAGCATCAAATGTTTCAGCTTTAAAAAATAAAAGGGTACAAGTTAAATGTTTAGTTCTAGAAAATTTGTGCAATATGTTTATAACGATGGCTGTGGTTGCCACAAAGTGCCTCGTTTACCTTTAAATACTGTTAATGTGTCATGCATGCAGATGGAAGGGGTGGAACTGTGCACTAAAGTGGGGGCTTTAACTGCGGTATTTGGCAAAGTTGCCTTCTACCCTGCCAGTTCAAAAGTTCAATCAGTTTTCATATAGAATATATATACTAAAAAATTTCAGTCTGTTAAACAGCCTTACTCTGATTCAGCCTCTTCAGATACTCTTGTGCTGTGCAGCAGTGGCTCTGTGTGTAAATGCTATGCACTGAGGATACACAAAAAAACATGTGTACAGGATAATGCCTCATACCAATCAGATGTCCATTTGTTATTGTGTTGTTAACAACCCTTTATCTCTTAGTGTTATAAACTCCACTTAAAACTGATTAAAGTCTCATTCTTGTCATTGTGTGGGTGTTTTATTACAACAGAGTATAATTTAAAATGGCTTAAATTTGTTGAAACTTTAAATAATGGGCAGCCAAATGTAATTAATAAGTTTTCTGCAAGTTTTTTTCCTGCTGTCCTTCACAGTCTGCAGTAATTAAAACACGGGCTTTGTCGGCTTGGGAGTAGAGTATCAGTCTACTCACGTTTGAGAAAGGCACTTTTAGGGGCTTTAGTCAAGGCTTAAATTGTTTTGAGCACATTATATAACGTTGTAATCTTGCAAACCCAAGATTCTTGAAAAATTGTGCTTTTGGGGGCAGGGGGAACTAAGCCAGAGGTCTGCAGATAACTGCCCAGAACAGATTTAATATTTCAGGTTTCAGTTTGTGGCTTTTTCATTCTTTATGATTCTGGTCTGCCATCAACCTATGGAAAGAGTCATCTACTCATTGTGACTAGTGCCGTTTAAAAATCGATATTCCAGAAGAGTTTAAGGAACTTGGTATACTTGAATTCAATCTTGTATTTCTAATATTCTTAAAAGCTTAAAGTCTAAGGCATATTCTTTCACCAAAGCATAGTAAGGTAATAAGTGAAAGTGTGGCTGTACAAATGTTTTGAAAATAAAGCAGACCATGTATGTAACAGTGGAATTTAATGTTATTTCAAGTTTACATTTTATTCATGTGACTTTTTAAAAGTAAATTAATAATGTATAATAACGTAAAAAGTATGAAAAGTATGTGTATACACACTTCTTTTTAAACATGGTTGAAAACTATACTGCAGTTAAAAATGATTTATAGGATCATGGTGATTTCTGAAAAATAGGAAGTTACTGGCAATTTTGTCTTTATTCATGCTCTTACTACACTGTAATTTGAGCTAGCTTAGTTAAGTGAATGCCATCACCATTTCCATTGAGAATTTAAAAATCACCAGTGTTTAACATGCAGGCTTCCAAAGGCTTCCAAAAAATCAAGACCCTTAAATCTAGTTGATTTGCTGCTAACATGAAACATGTTGTGTTCTTTTATTGTTGCCAGACAATTAACCACACATCTCAAACTTAAATAGCTTAAGTAACATTCTGATTAGGAGTGCTGTTACTAGTACAGAGAGAAATGCTTATGAATGGAAATAATAATAAATACTCTGTCTGAACTGGTATAAATACAGTACCTAAGAAGTAGCAAAAAAGATAAAAGAAAAATATTTTAAAGCTTTTAAAGATGAAATGTTAGAGACTGATTCTCCTATAATTATATAGCTATAGGAAGCCTAATGATTGATTTGCTTGTTGGTTGTTTTCAATTTTAGAGAAAATGTATTCTGTTATGGCCATGATGTTGCTATTTTTCCATCTTTTGAGAGATCTTACAACTATGTCAGAATGTAGTAGATGCTCTGACAAATTCATATTGGTTAGTAGCTTTAAAAGTTTGTTAGTGAAAACAAATAAGGACAAAATTTTATTGATGATAAAACCTTAGATTCTTAAATTAGTTATTTTGAGAAGACTTTCCCATAACAAAACAAAATAATCACTCATAATAATCTCACCACCTGGAGATATAGGCATTATTAATGCTTTAGTGACTACAGTCATTTTTTTCTGTGTATTCATGTATATTTTCTTTAAAAATGAAATCGTACTCTGCATACTTTCAGCTTAGTATTTCTGTCACGGATCTGTAGAGTGTTCACGAACATCAGGGAATGGACAGTGGCTTGAGTCTTTCTCATGCTTCAGGTGCAGGTTACATGCAGTTGTTGAGAGCCCTTCCCGACAAAGTAGGTTAATCATGAGTGTTTGGATACTGTTGGCATCAGGATGATACATGTCTAAGTAAATAAAAGTCACATTTATTTAGCATACACAAGATTGGCAATGTGGATATTTCTCTTCAAACACCATTTTAAATATTTGCATTTTGGAATTACATGTTAAATAGATCAACAAGAATATGTGAAACACTATTAGTTATCTTCATCACCTTTCTGTTTCCCTTATGGGTGGGAAAAGGATGAGATTTTCAGTTTTTGGGATTCCCAAGTAGTTGCTTAATTTAGAGTGAGTTATTTTAACACCTTAAAAAGAAAGCAAATCTGGTTTGTCACTTCACTGTCTTTAAATCTGTGTGCTCATGTGATTTCTGTCACATCAAAAACAATAGTTCATAAATGTTTCACCTTTGGCTCTAGAGCTTACCTTGTTTAGTACAGTGGCGGGCTTATCCCAGAACATAAAACGGTTGACAGTTATTTGAGAATTTAGCTGGAGGGCAGTACTTAACTTATAAGCCAATGTATTGATATTTTAAGAACATTTTTACACACGTGAGTGAAGTCAACTGCCATCTTTGAGCATTACCACATTTTAAAATAAAGCTGCATATTTTTTAATGAAGTGTTTAACAAGGATATATATTTTTCTTTTTTAAAAAATTAAAAGTAATTTATATCCTTTATTGCATGTGGATTTTCATTTGTCCTTAAAATGGTCAGAGATTTCGTTTGTGTGGATGGAGCGAGGCTTGTGGTCATGGCACTAGTGTTTCACTTTGTGAAGTCTGTTTAGTGAAATTCCTAAAATGTTTAGTTGTGGCTTTCTGAAGCATATCACTTATTGGCTTTAATTTACATGCACATTTAGGATTTTCTGCCTACTCTATACAGTCGTCCAAATGATATCTCATGTTTACAAATCCACCTTTCAGTGTTCTCCCCCCTCCCTCCCTCTCTGCTTTCCTTCCTTATTTAAATTGTCCTAATGCTCTTGTGTGTGTGTGTGTGTGTGTGTGTGTGTGTGTGTGTGTGTGTGTGTGTGTAGAGTGTGAGAGAGAGAGTGTGTGTGAGTGCATGCTGGACTCCAACTTTAGAAATTAAAGTAGTTTGATTCAGGCAAAACAGTTCTCACTGAAAGTTTATGGTTCATTGTAATGAGAATGTTAATTCTGGATGACCTTTGTCATACTTGAATGAATCTTGCATATTAATGGGTTTGTTAGTAGCATCTTGATGTGTGCATTAATGAGTTATTTTCCAAGTTACACATCTAACCAAAGTTGGTGTATTGGAAATGTTTATATCAAGTTCCATTTGGCTACTGATGGACATAAGAAATAGAAATGCTTTCCTAAGGAGAGTATTTTTTTCTTTAACAAATTAAAAGGATAAATATTTTTGAATAGTTGGTTTTAAACTTTTTATTCAGCAAGTATTTATCAAGTCACTGCTATATATAACAGATGCTTGGAATATATTAGTGATCAAAACAGACACCCTCTCTTGCCCTTGAGGAGTTTCCACTCTAGTAGAGAAAATAAACTATATTAAAATAATTATAAATTGTGATACATGCTGTGAAATATGAGATGCATATGTTACAGTAATTATCACTAAACATTCCATATGCTTTCTTAAATTTCCACCCCCTTGATGTTAGATGGGACCATTATAACTACTTTATTGCAATGAAATAGCACTGAAAGTTACGTGACATTTCTGAGGAAAAGCATTAAAAATAAAATCTCTTGTACAATCCTCTAGCTTCTCTCTTAATGTGATCAGAAACGACATGTTCCTGGTCAGTGTGTGTGTTGAGTGACCATTTGGAAAAGAATTTACTTAAATCTTTGCTCTACATCGAATGTGTTAGATTTTAGCATGAGCCAGAGATAATTAGTTTACACTGATAATGGAATAATTTGTTACTGTAGCATAATTAATTATGGTGTAACTAATACTTTAGAAGGATCAGAGATAGATTTCTTGAGCAACCAACCAGGAGGTAAAAATGAAGCAAAACAAGTGACATCTGTAAACGTGCAATAAGAAACTAAATCACAAGTCACTCAACAGTTGACATGCTTGGGATACAAGTGGATGAACAGCAGATTCCCGCCCTCGTGGAGCATGCATTCTAATAAGGGATAATAGGTGATAACGTACCATATGTACGGTATTAAGTGCTATGGGGGAGAAAATGTGGAAAAGCATTTACAGAGGTGGAAAGATCGCAGTGCTGAATAGGGCAGTCTGGAGTAGGCCTCCCTCGAAAGGTGAGAACTGAACAGACCCATTCAACCATGGTGGCAGATTTTCTTCATCCTTTCAAACTGCAGGAAGCACTCACTATCCTCTAAAATTTATCATCTTTTACAGCTTTATATTAATTTCTTATTTAAGATTATTATTGGTATATCTACAGAGAATTTTTAAGAGTATCACCCAAAATAGTGTTTTAAATAATTTTGTCTAAATCAGTTGGGGAAAACAAAAATCTGTACTTCCTCATTCTCAGAGTTCATTAAAAAAAATTTTTTTTTAAAGTTGGTAGGTTTTTCTTTAAGGTTTTATTTATTTATTTAGAGAGAGGGGAAGGGAGGGAGAAAGGGAGAGAAACGTCAATGTGTGGTTGCCTCTCACATGGCCCACACTGGGGACCTGGCCTGCAACCCAGGCATGTGCCCTGACTGAGAATCGAACTGACAACCCTTTGGTTCACAGCCCGCGCTCAATCCACTGAGCTACGCCAGCCAGGGCAAAAAAATTTTTTTTAACAGTCCTGAATGTATGTGGTTATGTTTGAAAATATTTGATACTGCTTCAGTAGAAGTTCAAGTTATGTTATGGCCTTAAACATTTCTGTAAAGCTGAAAGGAATGTCATTTATGATTTACTGATGGGAAACAAGTTATGAATTTTGAGTTACCTGAAAAACAAGAGGGGTGAAGTTTATGGCCCAGACCTTTATGTTTTAATTCTTAGCTCACAAGCAGAAACCTTTGGAGAAGTATCAATATCTAAATAGTAAAAGAAATATTTTTTCCACAAAGAGGGAAACCTCACTTTTCTACTCTTAGGATTCAAGAAGTTTAACTTCGTGGTCAAGAGAAAAATAGTATAATGGACTAATTTGATACAAAAGAAATTTACAGCTTTATCTCAGACCATTGTTTTTCTTTTTAATTTTTTGAAGATTTTATTTATTTTTTAGAGAGATGGGGAGGGAGAAAGAGAGGGAGAGAAACATCAATGTGTAATTGCCTCTTGCAGGCCCCTTCCTGGGGATCTGGCCCACAATCTAGGCAAGTGCCTTTACTGGGAATTGAACCTGTGACCTTTGGATTTGCAGGCTGGCACTCAATCCACTGAGCCACACTAGTCAGGGCTGTCAGAACATTATTAACTGATATTTACTAGTAATCAGTTTCTTCCTCTCATTAGGGCAGGTACATATAATTAGGCATGATATTTTGAAAGAAAATGTTAACTGTTAGCTTTTAATTCTTAATCTTTAGGATTCTAAATGATTTTAAAGACATTTTCCTTGGCAATTTTGCATCTTGTTTTTACTCTAGTGAAGTTTTGTTTTTTTTTTTTAGTTTTTGCTGTTTAGGAAAAATTTAAGGTATAGCTCAGTGGGTTTCCCTAATGTGAGAAAACTTGTTATGTAAATTTATTTTAAGATTTTATTTATTCATTTTAGAGAGGAGAGGGAGAAAGAGAAGGAGAGAAACATCAATATGTGGTTGCCTCTCACACTCCTTACCGGGGAGCCAGCCTGCGGCCCACGTATGTGCCCTAGACTGGGAATCAAACTAGAGACCCTTTGGTCCGCAGGCCATTGGCACTCAATCCATTGAGCCACACCAACCAGGGCTTGTCATGTAAATTTAGAAAAAAATATCGTGTCTATGCTTTGGTCTTAGCGTCAGAGTTAAATTTCACTTACTAGGAATGTCTCCTGAACCTGCCTCATTGAATTTGAGAGTATTTTCCAATAGTTTTGTGATAGCTCCTTTAAACATTGATAAATAAGCCCCAAACCCAGTTTATAAGGAAGTATGCCATGTTTTTACAGTACTGTTTATGCTTCTTGAAATGACTTTTTTCCTGAGACTTGGAAAAATGTAGTTATGTTTTTCCGTTTAGTAATATTCTCTAAGTATGACAATACTATCTATGTAGTAAGACGTTTAGAGAGCTGAAGTGGTTGAATTACTACCTTCATGACATGCAAATTAGGAATGATCAGCAAATTAGTCATGTTTGTTTCTCTTTTCAATTTTAATCATGTTTTTGAAGTTAAAGATCTAATTTTCCAATTCTCATTCTCTATAAGGAAAAGAAATGTATTTAAATTTCAGAAGTAGATGTGAAAATTAGGAAACTTCTTAATTTCAATATTTCCATGAAGATGTCATTGTCAAGAAAGCCCAACATTTTACATCATTAATTTTCAACAAGGGAACTCTGTTTTTTAAGTAATTAATGAGCTAATACTTTGTTTACTGTGTCCAATCAGCACAATTCATATGAATAACGCATGAGCTTTGACTTCTAGTACTGTATATTATATAAATGTTTGAAAGGGAAAATAATAATTTTTAGTCTCTAGTACCAAAGTAGGTAAAAGGTAGAACTTCCCTTTTCTAGACTGAGCAGACGCCACTCACTGTGTTTGACTGTCCTTGGAAAAGACTGAGCCATTGTTTTTATTAAAAAATCCAATAATGTTAAAGCAAAAATATCACACAAACATGATTTACTGAGGTAACATCTTGGCTAGGAGTTACGTGAAAACCTCAAGCAACTTGATTCTCAAGAAAATTAAACACAGTCCTACCTCAGAACACCGGAACACCCATATGTGAATTCGGCTACTTAAGAGATTGAAATAAAGGAGCACAGAGGGAAAGGACGCTGAAGTAAGGAAAGAAGCATAACAGGCGGAGCTCAAACTAACTGACTATTAGAAGGCTAGTAGATGGGTAGGCAAATAATATTTCAAGCTTGCAGTTCATTGTGATAGACATTTCACCTGCTTTACTACCCCCTTCAAGGTAGGGAGTTTTATCTCGTTCTGTGCACAAAAAATGAAAGATTACTTAAATTACCAAGGTCTCACAACTACTAAGTAGGGAACTGGATTTGAATCCCAGGCAGTCGGCTACCTCTTAAACAGAATCAGATTTACAAACCAAACAAAAAACAAAAGCCTAAATAATTACTGGGTCACAAAGTCCTGCCAACATTCTTTATTACTGATGGGAGAAAAACAAACTTTAATGCTAGGTGTAAGTCCTGCAAAATAAGTATTTAGCAATTGTTTGAGACATGAAAGAGAAAATAACTATCTTGCAAAGTTCTTGACAGGTAAGATGGTAAGATGTTGGCGCATTTTTATATCAAGGCAGCTTAAGAGCTCTTTTAAATCCATTGAATAAGCTTGTACTTTATTTCTGTTTGAACTAGAATACCCAGTTTAAAGTCATTGGTTCTCAGTTAAGCGGGCCAACCAGCCACCCAACAAGTACATTGCCGCTTTCCTATTGTGTCCGGTTGGAATCAGTAGTGTAGTGTACAAGGCAGAAAAAGTCATATAATGCTTACACTTTAGAGTGGGGAACCGAGTTTTATACAGAGGAGGGAGCGAGTGCAGTAGCTTGGTGTAGGAACAAACATGCCATTTAGGAAATCAGAAGGAGAGAGGCTAGAACAGAATAAGTGACGGGAGAGTGGTGGAAGATAAAATTTGGAGAAGTAGGGAGGGGAACTTGGGTTCCAGCCAATATGGAATAAAAGTACTGAGGTCCATCTCCTTTACTGATACAATTAAAAATCTTTGCACCAAGGACAGAAAGCAGGTACCGAAGAACTGAAAAGTAAACCAAAGCAGGCAGATTGTAAAGCAGAGTCAAGAGTTGGAAAAAAAAAAAACGTAGTATATGAGGATGTTCCTCATGTTTTTCTCCTTTTTCGGCTTTTCCCCAAGTGGCCCCATTTGTGGAGCTACACAACAGTGGAGACCCATGAGCAGCTGAAACTCAGAGAAATCCAGCTTTCTGTCCAAGAAGAACCAGAAAAAGTTTCCTATGGGCCAGAGAACAGGGTGTTAGGGGTCGGGGGAAATCCTGAAGAGGAGAGAGCTGGAGAGTGGATCTTCTAATTCTGTGTGTGAACTTCCACAAGTCCTGGGCTCGCTCCTAAGCAGGCATACATAGAACAGACCTCGGAAACCACGGCAAAGTCCTGGAAAATGAAACACATCAGAACCACCACTCACAGAAGATGAGACAGAACTTGCAGTCTAATCCCAGCTGGGTTGATTGCTTAAACCAACCAACCTTAATAAGATAGTCCAAGTACATTTATGTGGCTCCCTCAGTCACATATGAAGAAGTTTCTGCTGTTTGTCAGTTACACTGAGCGAAGAATGAGCATTATCATAGGGCCAACCATGATTAGGGAGTTTTCTATTATAGTGCTTTATACAGGCTTGATACGTAAAAACATGTTTCAAATGCTCCATGACTTGCAGTGTCCAAGGTGAAATATACATTTGCAAAGAAAAGTTTTCTGATTGGGCCCATTAAATTGTGTGTCTGTAGTAAAAGTAATTTTGAAACACAACAGACTTATTACTAGATACTTCCCAAGCTCATCCTGAGTCGGTGTCTGGTAATTGCTTTGCTCACCTGCTCAGGTTAACTCTTTGATTCAGCCTTGGCAATCGGGCCCAAATATAAATGTTCTTACAAAGATGCCACAGGAAAGTCAACCTATCATGTAAGCACAATATGTGCTTTTCAATTTTGTAACAGAAAAACATGCAATGTTTAATGCTGCTAGTACCTAGAAATCTCTTGTGAGAAATCGTTGAGGTGAGTTTGGAGAAAAACTGAACTGGTATTATGTTTGGAGAAATGACTTTCTGATGAAAGAAGAGAAATTCAAAACTTTGGAATGCCTCCCCCATTGGAATGCTAGCACCATACGACTCTTAAAATGTAGTACAAATCCTTGTAATGGCAATGATAATTCTGGATTTAAGAGTTGAACAGTGTTGCCATTTAATTCTCCTAATGTAGGAAGTAACGATTACCTCCATCTGATACAGGAGGACTGAGGTGCAGAAAGGTTTAAGAACTTGCCGAGCACAGTGAAACCAGTAAGTGGTAGAGCTGGAGCTTAAACCAAGTCGATCTGCTCACCATGCCTAGGCCGCTGACTCCTGTGTTACATGTTACCTCCTTGAACAAGTTAATAAGACCTTATTTTCTTCAAAGAGCATAGTCTTCAAACGGGAAAGGGTAAAACAGTATAAGAAGCAGTTCTCAAGCTTTTTGGTCTCAGGATTTCTTTACATTCTTAAAATGTATTGAGGACCTTAAAGAGTTATTGTTTGTGTTGGTTATACCATATCAGAAATAATAGCAGACAGTTCTTATTACCTGACAGATACTTGTTAATTAAAAGAGCCATAATAAACGTATTACATAGTAACATAAATAACATTTTAATAAAATAACTATATTTTCCAAAACGACAATTTTAGTGCTAAGGATGGCTTTTAAAAAAATTGTTTTTCTGCCCTGGCTGGTGTAGCTCAGTGGATTGAGCGCGGGCCTGGGAACCAAACAACCGCGGTTCGATTCCCAGTCAGGGCACATGCCTGGGTTGCAGGCCAATTCCCAGCAGGGGATGCACAAGAGGCACACTGATATTTCTCTCCCTCTCTCCTTCCCTTCCCCTCTAAAGATAAATAAATAAAATCTTTTAAAAAATTTGTTTTTCTTATCTATTACTTGACTTAATAGAAAATGGTTTCTCATATATGCTTCTGCATTTAATTTGTTGTGACATGTTTTGGTTGTAGCATATGAAGAAAATGTGGCCTTGTACAGATATATAGTTAGAAAAGGGAGAAGTATTTTAATAGCCCTTTCAGATAATTGTAAATAATTGTATTTGATACTACCAAACTCCACAAGTTATAATTTCTTAAAGGTTAGTTGCAATATGGAATTGGAAATCTTCAATGAACTTTTTGTACTCTGTTTAATTCAAACCCATTGGTTTTATTGTTGTTCTTGTTCTATGAATGGATTTTTTTTTTTTTGCCTATGCATGATTTTGCAATGTCAAGCTTGGCTTATTTGGAAAACATTGGTCCATGGACTTGTGTGGATCTTCCAAATGTTGACATACTTCATTATACAATGCGAAAAAAATCACATTTGTTAATATCATCCTGAGCGCAGCAGAAAAGTCTTTAAATATCTAGAAGCTATCTGGTTCGTGGTGGCAGATAACAAGTTTTTGCAGATATCAATTTTTACTTAAAAGCTAGAATTTTATTACTAATAACGAATACTGCTAGTTGTTTCCCTGAAAGGGTCTTGCTGTGCCACCAGGGCTGCGAGCCATGCCATGAGGGCCATTGGTGTAAGAATTTCGATGGGGAAGAAGCAAGTAGAACATTGGCCTAAAAGGCTCAAACAAATGAATTTTTAGGGTGCAGAAGGAACTTAAGAATGAGGTCTCAGAATCACTAGCAGCGATCTATGATAAATTAGGGGAAATGGGAGAGAGTTCAGACACGCAGAAATGAGAAAAGATTGCCTTAATTCTCCAGAGGGATGTATTCTGGGTAACAAAGGCCAGTGCATTTAACACTGATTCCCAGAAAAAGGGCTATATTGTGTTCTGTAGCAGGTAGTTTAAGAACATTAGAAAATAATTCAGCAATTACCAGATGTCATGAGGGTGAGGCAGGTCCTCTCAAAGTTCATTTTTCCTTTATGATTATGTGACTCAATGCTTTCCATGGTATACATACCAAAATGCTTAAAAAACTACAGAAGAACAACCAAACAACACATTGTACAGGGACTGTGTTTACAAACTGCACAAATCTCATTTGATTAAAAGCCGTTTACAGAGTACCCGCCATATGCAAAATGCTGTGACAGGCAAAGGGTGGGTCTGGGAGGCACATATGAGAAAAACTAAAAGGATTTGCCTTGAAAACAGGAGCCCAAGAATCTTTTCAAGTGTAAGAAGTCTGCCTTGTGAGAGAAAGTAGCATGGCACTTGGGGACGAGCATAGATAGCACAGGAGTTAGAACGTCCACAAGCTCATCCTGGCTTGAACGCCAGCTCAGTGGATGGCCTTGGGCTTGTAGTTCGATTCTAGACCCATGTTCCATACCCGTAGCATTAAAAGAGGCAAAGGCCCCTGAAAGGGATGGAGTTATACTTTCTCACTCCACAGAACACAACCAGAGTTGTGAGTGGAATTTGAGCGAGACCAAGTTTGCCTCACAGCAAGGAGCTTCCTAACTCTGAGCTGTCCAATACTAGCCCCAGGAGGCTCCTGAGCGCTTCCAGTGTGACCAGTCCAAAATCGAGGTCTGCTGAAAGCATGAACTACACACCAGATTTTAAAGCCTTAGTATCAAACAAATGTGAAATATCTAATCAAAAAGTTTTTAATATTGATTACATGTTAAAATGATAATTTGGGGGTATATTGGGTTAAATTATTAAATTAATTTGTGTCTTTGTACTTTTTAAACATACTTTTAAAACATATGGTTACTGGATAATTTAAAATCCTTGCATTATATCTCTACCGGACAGTGCTGCTCTAGCTCACAGTTTCCAAAAAAAAGAATAATAACGAGTAAAAGTCTAATTTTACCTTTTGATGTACGTCAGTTCATCAAAAGTTCTGACAAGAGAGCCTCACAGAAGCTCCATTTGCTACACATTTGGCCTTTATTGTGTTCTCAGTCTGTGCTCAGATGAATGTTAGGGCTCCACCAGCTCCGCTCCCAGGATTTGTCTGTGGTGGGTATGGGAAAGTACCGTGAGGGATACCTAATATGGAGCGTGGGGGGCTTTCTCTCCTCCTTTTACTCAAGCAGAAAATTGTTCAATATTGTTAAGTGAATGAATGAGTATACCAAATGTATGTGTGTGTTTCAGGGAAAACGAATGATGGTTTAGGGTTCAGGCTTTGGACCAGGTCAGGCCCCAGTTTGAGTCTCAGTGCTACTGTTTACTGGCTCTGTGATCCTTACTCACCTACTCTGTGCCTCCGTTTCTCCATCTGTGAAACATGGGGTGTGCGTGGGCAGTTTGAATAGAGTATAGTAGACTTCCCTAGAAGCATGGCATGCCACTAAACACATTTGGCAATGCTACTGCATAAATCACATCTTGCCAGAGAAAACGACACACAACAACAAAAACCCTTTGAAAGGTACCTTGCCTGTAAACAAGTTGTTAATCATGTTCTTACTTCCTTGCCTCTGTCACCACCTGTGCAGCCCATTTTGAAGCAGTTCCACACTGTGTGATTAAAGCAGATTTGTGCAGTGCCTAGACACCCCTAGGAACTTGACCTTCTGGTGGGAGGGCCATCTGTGGGGAAGTGGAAACTTCCTATTCAGTAAAGACCTATTGGTTGCGAAGCAATCGAAGGTGCTCTCTCTCTGTTTCTGCTTTTCCCATTTAAACCTGACCCTGACCATCCTGGCTACATGGAAAGGGGAAGTGACTGTTTATCTCATGTGCCTACTATCTGACTCTTAGGATTCCAAAACTTAGGACTGGATTATTTTTGTAACTCAGAACTTCTTGGCATTTCTATTATACTCCTCTGTCCAGCTCTCTCCCATTCCCCAGAACTTGACTGCACTGTTGGGTTTATCCCTCCTGCCACCTCTACACTCTCTCTCTCTCTCTCTCTCTCTCTCTCTCTCTCTCTCTCTCTCTCTCTCTCTCTCTCTCTCTCTCTCTCTCAGAACCTACGCTTGCCTTCCACTAAGCAGAGAAAATAAAGGTTATCATACCGCATGGGTTTCCTCAGCTTCCTGTCCCTCTCATCTCTATCATCAACAAAGCCTCCACCTCCTTCAATCTATCTGTCTCTAATATTGAATAAAAAAATTACCCTCTTGTATAAGGCTAACTTGTCTACTAATTCCTCTCTTTTCTAGGACCAACATCATATTTAATTGAATTATCTCTTTTTCTTATTCGCATTTTAGTCTCTGTTAGATCATTTCTTCAAGTCTATGAATATTCCAAATCCTTTTTTGTTAGTAAAGGGAGAAAAAAAGGAAGTCTTCTCTATCTTGTATTCTATTTAGTTATTTCACTCTCCTTTCTCTTTTCAAAATCAAATTCAAAAAGAAAATCAACACTTCTCTCTACGATATCACATTTGCTCATTTTTCTATGAATATTTGCTATGTTAATTTAGTTACAAATGTACATTGAAATATCCCATATGTAAAATATCAATTTAGAAGTATTCTAGACTTCATCAAATCACCAATCAAGTAGAAAGGTAGAGTATACAAACATTCAAATACTTGGGGATGCCAAAACTTTATCTCCTACGCAACCTTTCTTGGGAAGGTATGGGAGAATGCGTTCCACCAAAATGCAGAAGTAAACTAAGAAAGAGGAAGACACGGGATCTGGGAAAGGGGAGGGAGAGCAGCAAAGGGAAGTCCTAAAAATAAAAGCTATCAGCAGGCCTAAGAAAAACCAGTCTAGATTGAAGCAGAAACATGAAGTCATCAGGGAGAAAGGGATCTAGGAGGGAAAATGGAACCAATGTGTTTGAGTGCAAAAAGTTATCAACAGGTAGGTGACGGAGATGTTGGAGCATTTTAGAAAAAAAAAAATGTAACAGATTAGAGGTATATTGAGAATTGAATGAAAAGAGGGAGTAATTATCAACTCTATGAAAAATGAAGGGTTGAACAAGACAGGATATATGGTTCCAAAGGAAGATTTGGGTCCTCAGAAGCATTATTCCATTACATTATTACATTCATATAATGTAAACTCTGATTAATGATTTTACCGAAAACTGTTGGACTGTTGGTTGAGGTGGGTGGCGGGGTTCGGAGGGAGGTGATGTTGTAGAAGAGCTAAGACCTCATCCACCGTAGTAGGAAGTCAGTAGCTAACACCTAAACCCTAAAATTGGTGAATAAAAAGAAGTGTAATGTTCAGTTAAATATAAAAAGGCAAATACTGAGGAAAATAAGAATAGTTGAGAATGGATTTCAGACTTTGCCTTTGGAGTTGATTTTTTTTGGCCAGAGCATGGAGGGGGGTACATTATACACCTTTTAGTATTAATTGAAATTTAAAGTTAGGTACATGTATTGTTTTGATATCAAATAATTGTAAATTAGGCATAAGATTTTGATGTCAGTGTTCTCTAGGATTCTAAGCCTCTCTCCCTTCCCTTCTTTTATACCAACAACCTTCTGGGGTGATTTCGTCTGTTTCATGATACGCTATTATTAGTACTCTATAGCTGATATCTGGCTGTCCCCAGAATTCACTGCTTCCCCTGTAACCCTCTCTAGTGGAAGCTGATTTTACATTATGTTTCAGATGACTCCAGATTCGGTAGAGATGGGGTGATGGAACACATATAAATCTTGCTCCTCATTGTTATCTCCTCTGTCAAACAAAAGTAAAACACACACACACACACACAAATGCTGCATCTCCATCTCAGAAGTTTATGCCCTTAGACTTGATAATCCAAGACTCCTCTTGTTGCAGTTTCCTCTGCACTTCAGTGATGACCTTAGCGTCCAGCTCACTGTTTTCCTACCCACCTTTTAATTCTGCTGGAATTCCTGAATTAATGCAGGACCAAGTGGTGTGATCTAGTGTACGTTAAAGCACATCCTTGCCCTGGCTGTGGATGGCTCAGTGGATGGAACAACGGCCTGTGAGCCAGGGGGCCGCTATTTCGATTCCCAGTCACACGCCTGGGCTGTGGGCCAGAGCGAGTGGGAGGCGACCACGCACTGATGTTTCTCTCCCTCTCTTTCTCCCCTCTCCTCTCACTAAAAATAAATAAATGAAATATTTGTAAAAACACGCAAAAAAGCACATAAGTCCTTTTCAGTTTGTGCATTTGAAAAATTCTATTTTAGATATATTTTATAAGAATATTTCTATTCTATCATTTATTTATTAACATAAATTATTATAATTTATTGTTTACATTAAGCACATTTAGGAGAATCAAGAAATTGTATCAACTGCCACAGACTTCTGGGAAAAATGGTAGCTTCTGTGCAAGTTCCTGAAGTTTTCTCAGAATTGGAAATGGTCAAGAGACATTAAAGAAACAACACCAAAACACCCCTCACTCATTTGTTTTGAAACCAGGGAATAGTGCCAACCACATTCCAGAAAATTCAAAGAATTTCTCTTAGGAATGGTGCAATGGGGTCAGACTGAAGTGACAGAAAGAAAGGAAGCCCTGGAAGCCCTATCGGCACCCCTTAAGTTAAAGGGATCAAGCTTAAGAGTGAGGAAGGAGATGCAGCTAAAATGAGAATGCGACACACCACTTACAGGCATGAAGAGCAAGCTGGGGGGTTTCTTGGATCTGCGCGCTCAGTGACTGAGGCAGGTAAGGACTTGGTATCGATGCCTACTCTCCAAATGATGTACCAAGAGTGGCTATCAAGCCAAATAGTGATCTAGACATGAAAAATGGCCTTCCTAGGACAGAGAATGGAATACGGAGGTCAAACAACAAAGAATTCCCCCACTCCCGTCACCCCAGCACAGGCTCAGGCCTCAGTGTCCTCCAGCCTTCTGTACACTTCTGTTGGAATGGCTGTGAGAGCATGTACCGTCAGCCTTCCACCTAGATCTAAGAAGAAATACAAGGGGTGCCCAGGATCAGCGAGGGGACTCAAGGAGAACGCAGGTACACTGTTCGGAGCTCAATCTGATCTGACATTGACCTCCATGTTTCGGAATAGTGTGTCAATACTCGATCTCTTGGTTTTTAAATTTTTTCTTTATTTTTCCCTTTTTTATTGATGTTCATTTACAGTTGTCCCAGTTTTCCCCTGTTGCTCTCCCTCCCTCCGCCCACCCCTGAATCTCTTTATTTTTTAATTTTAGAGATGATATTGACTTCCTATTTTGGTAGATGCCATTTAGTTCACATTTCTCCCAACCCCCAATTCTTACCCTTTTCCAATCCTCCTGGTACAATGACATCAGTTTGTGGTTAATTTACTGTTAAGTGTTTGCATCACTGGATTAAATAAACATTGCTCTCTGCTTTGCCAAGCTGTGTACTAATTGTTTCTTACAGAACTTTTGGGTTTTCCTGATGTTAGTGATTGCATGATTTGTTTTCATTTGTTCATTTCCTTTGCCTTGTACACTTTGGTGACGTTTCTCCTCCCTTTCTGTACAGCGTTCTGCGTGGCCAAATCTGGCTGTAAACTACCCACTCCGTGGACTTCCCCGGAGACCCTCCCTTGAGCTTTGCTGCTTGCTCGCTCTGCCCGCTGCACTGCTTTGATCTTGGGGCTTTTCTCCTGTGTTAGATCCCCTGTTTCCTGGATACTGCGTCTCCCTCTCTCTTGCTTTAATTCCTGTTTTAGTGATGCTTATCATTTTGGAGCTTCCTAAGAAAAAAGTGCTGAGGAAGTAACAGTTTTTGAGATTTCACGTGTCTGAAAAGATATTTTTTTCTAATTCTCGTACTCATTCAAGAGTTTTAGTTAGGTGTATAGTCACTTCTAGGTTTCAACTCGCTTTCCCTTAAAATTTTGTGGTTTTGTTTCATTTGTCCCACTTAAATTTATTTAGAGGATACTTAAGTAGAAAATATTAGGTACCAGACACTATTCTGAGTGCTTTTACAAACATTAACTCATTGAAATCCTCATCAACCAGATGAGGTAGCTAGTGTTACTGATGCCATTTTTCGGATGAGGAAACAGGCACAGAGAAATTAACTGTGCAAGATCACGTTGCTGGTAGAGAGTAGAGTCAGGACTCAAGCCCAGCCATCAGGTTCCCAACTTTTACATTCTGCCGCCATCTCTGATGTAACTGTCATCAAGTCCAATAGCATTTAGATTTCTGTTCCTTTTTGGGGATCTATTTTTTTTCTCTCTGGAAGCTTTTGGGAACTTTTTATTTTGATTTTCTGTAATTTCATGATTATGTGTCCTAGGAATCTGTTTTATTTGTTTTGTGCAGTAGTAGCTCTTCTGATTTACAGTTTTGTTCTTTTAATCCTAGGAATTTTGTGTATGGGCACCTATGTGTATTCGATCATTTCCCTCTCACTGTTCCCTCTGTTCTCCCTTTCTGGAACTCCTCTTAGTCATATGTGAATTCTGAGGTTAATACTTTAATTGTTAAAAATCTTTTATCTTCTTATTCTACTTTTTGAGGTATTTTGTTGACATTACCTTCTAATCCTTCCATTGATTTTTAAAAAGAATTTGAGTTTATGTTTTCACTTCCAGGATCTCTTTCTCATTCTCTCAACTCTTCTTTTTGTGTGACTTCCTATCGTGGACTTACAAACACAAACACATTTTCAATACTCTGAGGAAAATAATTAGTCAAGATCATTTTAAGGTTTCTTCTGCTCTTTGCATTGTTTTCTTCTTCTTCAGGTTCCTTTTTAGAGTGTGTTTGTTTGGATATCTTTTTCACATTAGTGGAGACATCTTTCTGGATATTGCTTGGTTGTCCATTCATATGAAGGAGCAAGAGAACCCAGATCCCAAAGCTCTGTTCTCAGTTCTGCCCCCACCTCTTCTACAGCCCTGGACAATTAACTCTGCTTCCGGCAGCTTTTCAGGGTCTTACGGAATAAGTTCACTGTCTTCTCATCAGTGTTTTGGACTGTAAGCAGGTAAGTTTCCCTTTCTGCTATCTATATAGGTGATCATTATTCTTCTATATCTCTTCCATTCTTCCTGTTTTCGTGGTTTACAAATGGTTCCAGGATTCATTCAAGTTGGAATTTGTGTTTCTGTTCTCCTTCTCCTTGTTGTTCAGAGGAGATTTCTGAGAAAAAGTACACAGAAGTGTCTTTACCATGTTCAGTGGGAGTCAACCACTCCTTTCCAAACATCTCCCTTTCTTGGCCTCTGGGACTCCACAGTCCTCGGGCTGTCCTCTCGGCTCCTTCCTCTCTGTGACGTGTCTGACTTTGGGCATTCCCTCAGGCTGCGGGTGTTTGACCACCTCCTCACCTCTTCTCTATGCCTTTGCCCAAGGTGCTCTAATCCACTCTCGTGATGTCAAACATCTTCTGTGCCCTGACAATGCGCAGTTTACATTTCCTTCTAGATTTCTCTTTAGAGTGTCAATCTTGTCTATTTTTTCGAATGCCTCTCGAACTTAACAGATTTATTGAAATCTATAATAAATTGTATTCTTTGCAGAAAACTCTTCTTTTTAATGTCCATGGGACAAAAATGATAATTTTTTAGTTAAAAATAACTTGTGTGCATAATTTTATTTTTTAAAGATCTATGTATACATGTACAAAAATATTCACATAGATTAAAAATAACTAATGGAGATTGCAGTAATAATAGTGTTTTCTTTGGGTCACAGGATTTTTAACTATTATTGCTCTGTTTTTATCCTCACCTGAAGACATGTTTATTGATTTTTGAAAGGTAGGGAGAGAGAAAGAGACGAGAGAGAGACACAGAGCGAGAGCAAGAGAGAATCATCTATTTGAAAGAGAAACATTGAATGGTTGCCTCCTGTGTGCACCACAACCAGGAGTCGAACCCAGAACTTAGGTATGTGTCCTGACTAAGAATCGGACCTGCAGCCTCTTGGTGTATGGGATGACGATGCTCCAGCCAACTGAGCCACCCAGCCAGGGCAAATTTCTAGTTATTAATATTTTTTATTTATATGTATTTTCTAACATTTCTACAGTGAGATCATATTGCTTATGTAATTACAAAGTGAAGGAAATAGCTAGCTAATTTATGCTAAAATAAAATATTATTAGAAAAAAGATGGACCATTATGAAAGAGAGGGCAACAGTAGGAAGAAGAAAGTGTGCAAACGCAAAATACAAACAAGCAACAGCTAAAAAGAGTGTGTTTTGGTAAGGTTTATTAAACTATAAGAATTGAGAGAAATCCAAGAAAAATACATTATTCATTCATATATAGAAAACGAAGCCATGGCAGTACAAAACTAGAACGAAAGCCCGCATCACAGGCAGAATGCTTTTCCATGAAGTAAAGAACAGAAAAAGAAATAGGTCTCAAAGGAATATGGATATTAAAATTAATGCTAACCCTGGAAGGATTATATTACTGTGCTGTTGATTTTGGAAAGTGAAGAAAATTTCAAGCCTCATGAAATGATAAGAGACACTGTGGTGTAGTAAAAAGAACCCTGTGGAATTAAGCATATTTGAATTGGAATTCAAGGTCTAACACTCAACCAGTTTGTAATCCGATTACTTAAAAGTCTCTGACCCACAGTATTCTCGTCTATTGAAAGGGGATAATGCTTTCTTTGGATGATTGTTGTATTGAATTTATTCAAAGATAGAATACATACATAAATGTATACCTACAGCGTGGGGAAAACGTAGGTTTACAGTTGTTTGGAAAACAATACAATACTCAGTAAAGAATAATACAAGAGTAAACTCTGCTTCATGTACTCACAGCTAAACCCACTTTTGCCCCCCCCGTTTACACACACATGTATATGTTTATGAATGTATGTATATCACACATACTTAGGTAGCATCAGACATGAATGAATCTGGTCTTGGTTAGAAAAAAGCTTTTGAAAGAAGGTGAGCTCAACCTGGAAGAGTTACTTTGGTAAGTGTGTACTGAATACTTATCACGGACCAGGCACAGGGCACAGAGGGAAACAGCAGACCTCGTCTCTGCCTTCATGCAGCTCCTTCTCGTCAAGGCTGAGAGTGTGCTGGGCAGGCAAGGTGAGCCTCTGAGCAAAAGAATAGTGGATCTCAGATTGCATCACATACATCAAATACCACTCAAATAATTATGAAAACCGTGTCCCAAATTTCTCTTCACTAGTATCTCTATAGAACAATTTACCTATGATAGCAGTTTATATTCAAGAAAAATGTATTCATTCAACAAACTCTATACATTCGGTACTCGGGTAAGTCCTGTAAAGATAACATAGTAAGAACATGCATATTTTTTTCTTAAGGGCCTTGTAATGCAGTAGGAGAGTTAAGACCTATACAGTAATATCTACAAATGCAGTGTAAGGTAGTAGAGAAGGGACTACACTGAGGGCAGATCGATTACGTTGGGCAGCAGAATGCCACAGAAGTTCCACAGAGGAGATGAGGGCATGTGAACTGAACCTTACGGGAAAGCTAGAGTCTGGACATAGTAACCCATGGACAGGAGGAAGTGTGATAAAGGGATATGAGAAAGGATAACAAAAGGCCAGAGAAGAAAAATCATAAGTTGTCATAGAGAGTAATTTGATTTGATTAGATCAACAATAATCACAGCATCATTTTTTTCTGTATAATTTAAAAGATTGTGTGCTTGGGATGACAATGCAGGCATGTAGAATTGAGCAGGTTCATTATGGGAAGTGGGTAGGAATAAAATTCTCGAATGTTCAGTGCTGTCTGCCTGTGACCAGTATTTCTCAAAATGAGTGAGAAATTAGTACCCACATGGTGAGTAAGTTGTTCATGAGAATGTCAGAGAGCTTGTTTGTCAACCTTAATTGACAACTGATGTTTAAAAGACAATAGAGTCATTCTCATAATTTAATGGGAACATCTTGCTATTTAATGCCAGAAGAAGAAGAACTAATATATGCAAAAGCCTGTAGAAATGAGAAATATGGACAAAATAATCCCCTTTTTGTTTCATGAAAATGTAAAGTAGTGCCCCAGGGATTGTTGGCAAATATTATCCTCTTTGAAAGCTACTACTTAACACAGATTCTGGGAAACCAGAGGCTTCTGGGTAATGTGAATCACAAGGAAAGAATGTCCCATTTTGTGGCTGAAACTTTTTAATGGAATACTGGTTGATTTTAACGAAGAAGGCCAGAGGTCAGGGTCAGTTTGGAAGAATTTTCTGCCTTTTCCTGTAGAGGCCCCCCACTAGGGCCCTTCTTTCTCGGCTTGTCTTATGGGAGGGAGTGTTTCATATGATCACCTGCCTGTGGGAACCACTCACATCTTTGGGGATTTTGTTCTTTTTCTCTACTATATACGTGTATGGATACTGCTTAACTTAAGACAGAACTTTATAGGGCTCTACTCATTCTTTAAATGGACATTTATTATGCACTGGTTGAATACATGATTCCTGCTTATGAGGATCCTGATTTAAAGGTGGTAAATATGAGTCAAGATCCGCTCACTAAAACAGAATCACTCTACATGTTAAACCAAATGGAATTTAATATAGGAAATTGGTTACATGGTGAGAGAATAATAGATGCAGAGAGGATGGTGAGGCAACCCAGGGGTTTACACGAGCAGGACACTGCTACCGCCCTAGAACAAAGCCCCGGAGCCAGGGCAGTGTGGTAGGGGATGGAAGCATGGCGGAGCTGGTCCTCCAGAGAAGTGGGGCCAAGTTCATTGCCAGGACCATCACAGGAAGCTGAAGGGGAGGGGAGAGAGAGAACCTCACTCCTACCAGTCTCCAGCTTTCTAATCTCCCACCAGTGTCTTCTGGTGGTCAAACCTACCCAGAGCTAGAAGAAAAGTAACCTGAAAATAAAATTCTGGGCAATACGGAGTAGAGCAGGGAACAAGTGAGGCTGCTGATGGGCACAGGTAGAGAGATGCATGAACAATGATTATAATGTGTTCAGTGCTGAAGTAGCTCTTTATAGTAAATCCTATAGGAGTAGATTGTACGGACCTCTGTGTGCAAGGGCTGGCTTCAGAAAAGATATTACTTAAGCCACTTTATGATAAATAGTTTTATCATAGGAAAGTGCAGGGAGTGGGAGGAAGGACACTTTGAAAGAGAGGGTAAAAGACTTAGAAGGGCAACTCTTATATTAGAATCAAGGAATTGTACCAGCTCTGCGGTGTTAGAGCATCATTGGATGGGAATAGTGTGGGGAATGAGGCTGGAGAGAATTTGGGACCTGACCAAGATCTGCTAATGCTTAGGATGAGGAGTTAGCAACCAGCTACAACTGGTGAGGATATCACTGAAAGTGCCTGCCCGGATGGGGACCAGTGCGAAAATGTGTAGAGCAAAGGAGAGGGGGGTCAGTGAGGCGGAAGAGGGAATGGAGAGAAGGGCTGAACTTGCCAGTTCCGAGCACACAGAGAGGCAGGGTACCTAGCAGCTTCAAGGGTGTAGAATTCTCCGGATTTAGGGATTTAATTGTAAATGATGAGGCGAGATAAGGCAATCCCCACTGTATTGTGTGTGTGTATACATGTCTGTCCAGAAGGTATCCAACATGTAGTAAGAAAAATAAAAACATTTACTGAAGAAGTTACGAGATATAAGAAACATTGTACATAGGACAATGACGCCTCAGTCCCCTTCAAAGCAGGCACCTTGGGACCTCACACAGTTCTCCCAATTGCCATCAGCTGCCCCATCGTATTTTCCTGAATCTCACTGATGGCCTTTCTCTTCCCTTTCAAAGGTGATACTGGTTTGGGGAAAAGCCAGAGTCTCGGGGCGCCAAATCTGGACTGCAGGGAGTCTGAGTCAGCTGGGTGACTTGATGTTTTGCCATAAAACTCTACTTAAGATGTGATGAGTGTTCTGGTGTGTTGTCGTGATGAAGTCGCCAATCACCAGTTGCCCATAGCTGCGGCCTTCTGATTCATCGAAATAGTTTCCATGGAGGAATGTTCAAGCTTAGTGCAAAATTTGATGCAGATTCATTGTTCTACTTGCTCAGTCATTTTGAATGTGAAGGCCACACAGTGCACATGCTCACTCAACAGCATCTACGGTCCCCACTGACTAGTACAGTGAAGTCATCATTGTGCGTGCATGTGCACCCCAGTCCACTCTCCTTGGCTGCCTGGTTACATCGATGTCACTCAAACCATTGTCGTTATATTAACAATGGCTGGACTTTTTCCAGACAGACTAAAATATATATATTTATATATATTAATGTTGATACATGTATGTGGCTGGGGTAATGGAGGTGATGGTGGTGGTGCCATTTATCTGACTGGAGGACTGGAGGAGGAAACTGGTATTTACCTTTCTGACGTTTTTCTCTCTGTGTTGATTTTTATTTTTGGCTATAGTGCTACGAACTAGAGGCATAAGAAATAGAGAATGCTAAAACCGCCTCAATGGCTGCTGCACCATTCATAACAGGGAGAGACGAGATAGCCTATGAATAGGGTTACATGTATTTGGTAAAGAAAATATTTGTTTTGTCCCCCAGTCTGCTTTTTGAGTATTGCAGTGTTACTTAACATTTCTTTTTTCTTCCCTTTATTTCTCAAAAAGACATCAATATTTAATGAGTCATCAGAGAAAGAGGGTTTATAAATAGACAGTTTTGTGGAATGGTCTAGTGTTATAACCATTATTTGACCAAAACTAACCATACACTGTCACAGAATGAAATTGTGGCATATAAAAAATGAATTCTTATTATTTTTTAAAAATATTTTTATTCATTTTTAGAGAGGGGAAGGGAAGGAGAAAGAGTGGGAGAGAAACATCAATGTATGGTTGCCTCTCATGTGTCCTCCACTGGGCACCTGGCCTGCAATCCAGGCATGTGCCCTGACTGGGAATCGAACCAGTGACCCTTTGTTTCACAGGCCCGTGCTCAATCCACTGAGCTACACCAGCCAGGGCTGAATTCTTATTTTTAAATGCAATTATTTTTACTATTTGGTTATTTAGAAACTGAGCCATCAAATTTGAAAACTGTGATGTCACATCATGGAAACCCTTCTTCCTTAGTGCTGTCTCTTCTGAGATGCCTCCTGTGCTCCAGCATCTGCCCATTTACATCGAACTGCTATTTGCTTTCAGCTGAGGTCAGTGGAGAAGCAGGGTGTTTTTGGATACCTCAGAGAAGCAGGGTGTTTTTGGATGGTTGTGTCCAGATTTTTAAAAAGATTTTATTTACTTATTTTAGAGAGAGGGAAAGGGAGGGAGAAAGAGAGGAGGGAAACATCAGTGTGTGGTTGCCTCTCACATGCTCCCTGCTGAAGACCTGGCCTGCAACCCAGGCATGTGCTCTGACTGGGAATCTAACTGGCAACACTTTGATTCACAGGCCAGCACTCAATCCACTGAGCCACACCAGCCAGGGCTGTTGTGTCCAGATTTTGAAGAATCTCATATTTATGAAAGTTGGAGGTAGCAAAGGTGACATTTTCCTTTTCATTTCTCCTCACTAGGTGTGAAAAGATTCCCAAATAGTGCTCTATCTTGAAAGACTTGTAGCCTAATGCAATTAAATAGCTGAACATTAAGTATAATTATTAGACAGATTCACAGACAGAGATCAGGCTGACAGCTGTCGGGTATGGGGGCTGTCAGAAGGGGGGTGAAGGGATAAAGCAAAAAAGAGAAAAGACTCACGGACATGAACAACAGTGTGAGGATTGTCGAGAGGAGGGGGTGGAAAAAGGTGGGGGAGGGTATAGGGGAGATAAATGATTATGGATGGAGACTTGTCTTGGGGTGAACACAGCATACAGTGTACAGATGATGTTTTGAAGGATTGTGCACCTGAAGCCTGTATAATTTCGTTAACCAGTATCACCCCGATAAATTCAATAAAAAAGTAAAAATGTATCTATGATTAATAGGTAATTTTATTTACTTTCATGAATGCTAGTATATATACCTGGAAATGCCACAAAGACTAAGGTCATGTTATCTTATCTTTACTATTTTGACCTGTATTACCATTATTTAAAATTTATAAACATTTATTGATTCAAAGGATGTCATGTTATTGCTAAAGATACTTAGCAAATGTACTATATGTTTATATCATAAACTTCTATTTAACTATTTGAAAGCCTTTAATTGTTTTTGTTTATAACACAGACATCTTTAACAATTATGGCTAATTATTTCAGCATTTTATTCTTGTAGTTATTTATATATTTTAAGTAACTGGTAGAGTTTTTGCATATACAGCACTCAAGATTTTCATGCCAAATTATATCCAGAGTGTTTATTTATATTTGAAAGTGAATATTTCAATATTAACAATAAATCTGAACAACATCCTTTCTCTGTATTACAGTGGTACATGGTCAGATATGACGGATACCTGTGCTGTCATGATTTCTGGTAGGCTCAAGTTCCGGGATGCCAGAAATAATAATAACGTTGGCATTCAGTTATTTGGCCTTTCAAAGCTGAAGCTGAATATCAGCTAAATACTGAGGTGGAAGGACATTGAGAACGTCCAGAAAAGCAGGAGGAGAACCAGGAAAGAGCAATTAATTTGACAAGTATTTATTTAGAGTTTATTATAGGCCACAACTTGTCCTAGGCATTTGAGGCACATTATTGAAAAACAGACCCCTGTCTTTATGTGTTGGAGTCAAGGAAACAGCAGTTTTAAGGATCAATAGTTTGTCTAGGCCAATAAAAATAAGAGCTAAAATTGTCCATTGGGTTTGGCAATTAAAGAGTTAAGCAGGCATCATGCTGAGAACAGCTCTGGAGGAATTGTTGGGTTGGTGGCCAGATTAGGCTGGCCCAGTAGTGAAGGGGTAGAGACTATTGTGTAGGATGCGTTTAGAAGCTTAGCTGTCAAAGGAAAGAGAAAAGGCAGGAGCTGGGGTGGGGGAGGCTGAGTGGAAGAAAGGATTTTCCTTTTAAGCTAGGGAAAGCTTGCACATGTTCTGCTCATGGTACAGATGAGTGTCAACATTTGGAAGAATAAGGAGAGTTAGTGAGAGGTCAGTGGTCAGGGACAAGTGAGGTAGAGATTTTGAGTTCTGTGAACATGCCACCGCAGCAGGGAGTCTCCTTAGACCCCATAGAAATAACCTGGGCAATATGCTTTCCCTTCTCAGTAAAGGGACACAGCGATACACTTTCAAGAGCCATGCAGGAGATGCCCTCTGACTCCTGGGTCCTTATTAGTCTGCAACCCACCTAAGTGCAGGGCTTCCTTACAAACCACAGAAGAGACAACCAGAAGTGGTGGGGCCAACCTCAAACCTAAAGCCACCGCGTAAGAAGCTTAGGTCATAGAAATGGAGAAATGGAAGGCAGGATTCCTCTCCCTTCATTCTGTTTTTCAGAAACTCAGGTGTTCTCTGTAGGAACTGGGATTGACCAACTCAGGGCGGTAGGATAAAGTCAAACAGATTTACTGTTTATTGGGCTAGGGAGAGACTGGAGAACAGAGCCCTCTGTTTGAGCCCCATGCCCGGGACAAGGGAGGGCCACCCCAAGAAGGGATCCCCCCCCATTCACACAGACTCTATATGGGCTAGCAGCAGCCCTGGAAAAACTCAAAAAGTTTTTGAGTTTTATAGAAGCTCTACCACAGGCTCAGGTGAGGGATTTCTTATCTTGTAGATGCTTAATTCCACATTCTCATATGCTTGGAACATATTCAGAACATAATTCCGTTTACAGAATCTAGTAGGAACTTCTTGAGTATTTTCTAAAGTGATATCTCTGAAAACCAAGAAATCACCCACAGATGAGTCACACAAGAGGCAATGTGAGTATTAAAGAAACACATGGGAAAATTGGACGATCTCATTAGAAAACAAAGGAAGTAGAATGGAACAGCCTAGGGGCAACATTTTAAACACATAAAAATGGAATGATTATGCCCTGTGCGGGGAAGTTGGTGATGAAACTTACATTCACAGGACAGCTGGCATCATTTGAGGACAAATCCATCTGGCAAGCAGCATGGCAACATGCATCAAGAACTAGAAAGATGTTTCTATTTCCTATTCCCCATCCAGTTATCCTATGCTTGGAAATCTATCCCATGGATTTAATTCAGAGGGATGAAAGCTATCTGGACGACGTTGTTCATCGCAATGTCACAGTGTCAGGTAGATACTTGGAGCTCAGGAAACAATCATGCATCGATCTAGCCATGAAGGAGCATGCTTTTGCTGCAGGAACATTCCATATAGGATAACTCTCTGATAGTGGGATGTTTCTAAAAGTCATAGGTGCAAAATGTGTCCCACCACTTTATAATCAAAGAGCATATACAAATCACACAGCAGCTTTATTTGTATTTATAAGTGATCTTAAGTGAAATTTTTACAAGAAAAATAATGTAGGCATTGTTTAATGGTTAATATAGAGTAGTGAGTGGTGGTTTTCAAACTTCAGTGTAGATCAGAATTACATGAAGAACTCCACACCCAGACAATCTGATTCAGTAAGTTTGGAGTGGGGCCTGAGAATGTGCATTTTTGGTAAGTTTCTAGGAGATGCTGACGCTGCTGCTCCCAGGACCTCACAGTGAAAGCCACTAATTTAGAGTAACTAGCCTTTGCCCGTGGGATCGTAATTATCGCTAAGTATCTGGGGTAGAAAACGAAAACCAAGTCCTAAATTCCTAGAGGACACAAACGGTGTCTTATTCATCCATGTGACCCCCATGTAGGGTCTAGGTAAATGCTTGTTGAATTGAGTTGCATCCATAGCAGCAATTTCAGTAAACAGTGAAGACCTTCACTACACTTTCCAGTTTCTTACCATCCCCTGGAAGCAGACTGACATGACCACCCAGTCACAGTAATATTGATTTGAGGCCATCTGGTTGGTACAGGCCCTCTGATCCAACCCTTGGAATATTTAAACTGTTGCTAAATCTGGGCAGTGGAGGGGATGGTGAGCTCTGCTGTTACCCTTTTCTGTGCTTCTTAGGTCCAGGACTCTCAGCAATGGAAGCTGAAAAATTGACTTCCTGGGCTGGGCTGAACTCCATCCACCTCCAACAGTGAAGAATGGGAAGGAGCAGTGCCCATGAAGTCAAGAGGCTTGAGTCTATTGAGTGGATGAACTACAATTGAAAAAAGTGCTTCAGTTAATTAATATATTTAAGCTTCTCTGTGTTTTCACAAATTGTATAAATGCTACCCACATGTGTCCAAATTGCTCTGCAAAAGGGTTTTGCCATGGTTTTAAATTTTTTACTTCCTGTCATAAGGTTTCTTTACAGCTTTGCTGGTATTGGATGCTATTATTCTGTTTAGTGTTTTCTAGCTTGGGAAAACTATATTCATTGTTTTAAGTTGCATTGTTCTGACTCCTAGTGTGGTTGAACAAATCTCATGTATTTTTTTGTCCATTGGTATTTCTTCTTATGCATGTGCTTGTTCTAATATTTCACTTATTTTCTAGTGAGTTGTCCAACTTTCCCCTACTTATTGGAAACTGTTTTTTCTGAATTATGAAAAGTAATTTATCATTGGTTGTATGTTCTCCCCATCTTTTGAATGTCTTTTAACATTTTTATGTTGTCTATGAGTACTCACATATTTAAAATTTTTTGAAGTAGATTTTATTGATTATGCTATTACAGTTGTCCCAATTTTTCCCCCTTTGACCCTCTCCACCTGGTTCCCTCCTTCCCTCCTGTGATCCACCCCTCTTAGGTCACGTCCATAGGTTGTCCATGTAAGTTCTTTGGCTTCTTCATTGCCTTTAGTGTTCTTAACATCCACCTGTTTAATCTGTACCTACCAAATGAGGCTTCTAAATCCTTGCACCTTTTTCTCCATCCTCCCCCTTCCTCTTCCCAGCTGGTAACCCTCCAAATGATCTCCATACCTATGATTTGACTCCTGTGCTAGTTGTTCACTTAGTTAGTTTTAGTTTTTGGTTTTAGAGTCAGTTGTTGATAGCCGTGAGTTTGTTGTAATTTTAATGTTCATAGTTTTGATCTTTTTCCTAAAAAAGTGCCTTTAACATTTCATGTAATAAGAGCTTGGTGTTGATGAACTCCTTTAGCTTTACCTTGTCTGGGAAGCACTTATTGGTCCATCAGTTCTATTTGATAGCTTTACTGGATAGAATAATCTTGGTTGTAAGACCTTGCTTTTCATCATTGTGACTATTTTTTGCCAATCCCTTCTAGGCTGCAAAGTTTCCTTTGAGAAGTCAACTGATAGTCTTACGGGAACCCCTTTGTAGGTAACTCTCTGCCTTTCTCTTGCTGCTCTTAAGATTCTCTCCTTATCCCTAACCTTTGGCATTTCAATTATGAAGTGTTTTGGTGTGGACCTTTTTGGATCCAACTTGTTTGGGACTCTCTGTGCTTCCTGGACTTATATGTCTATTTTCTTTGCCAAGTTAGGAAATTTTTCTTTCATTATTTTTTCAAGTAAGTTTTCAATTTCTTGCTCTTCCTCTTCTCCTTCTGGCATCCCTGTGATTCAGATGTTGGCAAGTTTGGAGATGTCTCAGAGTCTTCTTAAACTCTCCCCATTTTTGAAATTTGTGTTTCTTGTTTTTGTTCTGGTTGAATGTTTATTTCTTCCTTATGTTCCAACTCATTGATTTGAATCCCAACTTTCTTCCCTTCACTGTTGGTTTCCTGTAGACTTTTCTTTATTTCCCTTAGTAGAACCTTCATTTCTTCCCTTATGCTTTTGCTGTATTCAATGAGATCGTTGAGCATTCTGACCATCAGTGTTTTGAACTCTGCATCTTATAGGTTAACTATTTCCCCCTTGCTTAGTTCTTTTTCTGGGATTCTGTTCTGTTCCTTCCTTTGGGCCATATTTCTTTGTCTCCTGATTTTATGTCTGTGTACTAGGTAGAGCCACTTTGATTCCATTTTAGTGCACCTGTTAAGTCATGTGGGGCAGAGCCGTAGGTGTTCAGGCAATCGAACGCTTTGGGGTAGGGGGTCAAAGACAGGACAGTGCTGCTGTTGGCTGACTTCTGGGAGCTTGCCTGGCCCTCACCCCATTTCCAGTCACTTCACCTATTTCCTGTTTGTGACTGGTGCCCCTCGGGCTGCTGTCCTGGCTGTGGTTTCCAGGGTGAGTGAGTTCGTGCACAATCCCTGATCTCCAGAAAAACCGGCAGCTTTCTCCACTGCCCCAGTCCCCACAGGGTCCACAGCCAGAAGTTATGAGGCTTTCTTTTTCCTGGCACTGGAGCCCTGGGTTGCGCGTTCTTGCCTGGGGCTGGGCTCGCTGGCTCACAAGGTATCTCCCTGATCCTTATTCACCACCGGTGAATGTGGGGCTGCCTGTTCTGCTGGGCGCCACCGCCTCTGCCTTGCGGCCTCTCTGCCTCTGGCCGCCTTGCCTTGTGGCCTCTCCGCTCTGGCCGCCAGCTGCTGCCACACGGAGTCCCCTCCACACCGACTCCCCGTCTCCGACCCTTCAACCCGTCTGGATGAATATAGCTTCTTTGAATCCTTAGTTATCGGACTTTGGTACAGTTCTGGGTATTTTTTGTTCTTAAGTTAGTTGCATTCCTTTTTATAGTTGTGCAATGAGGTGTGGTGTGTCTACCTACATCTCAATCTTGACCAGAAGCCCTCACATTCTTAAAATTTTTGTACGGTCAAAGCTATTGCTTTTGTTTTTAGCTGCTGGGTTTTCTGTCCTACCCTGAACATTTATAGATTATGTAAAGATACTCTGTTTTCTAACCTTGATTTTTATTTTTATATATGCTATTCTTCAATCTATCTGCTATGTATTTTTGTATGGTATAAGGTAGTAATCTAATGAATACCCATTTTCCACAATATCATGACCGTTCCCATTGATCTGAAATGCTACTTTTATAATATTTTAAATTCCAATATACACATAGCATTTTTGAATATTTTATTTTAGTGAGCGATATCTCTGTTCATCAGTTTATACTAGCATATTTTTCTCTTAGCTTTTTGGCATTCATCAAGTTACCCCTTACTGCTATTTTAAAAAAATGTTTGGCTTCTTTCATATGGAATTTAGAATTAGTCTGTCATGGTCCAGAAAAGTTTTCGTTAGAATCTTCATTAACTTTAAAAAATATTGTATACTTACACTTATAATGATGGTATATCTTCCTTTAATTAGGTTTTCTTTATTTTATTCATACAGTTCTTCAGTGTTTCTTGTTGGATTTTTCACTGTTTGGAGCTATTATAAACAGTGTCTTTTTTTAACTTTCTAAATGATTATTACAGATGATTAGAGATAAAGTTAAATTTTGAGTGTTGATCTTATATTAGACATCTCTACTCTTATATGATTTCAGAAATTTCTTAGTTTATTCCCCTAGCTTTTATGTAAACAATTATCTGAAAATAATAATTATATATCTTTTCCTTTCCCATATATATGTTTCTTTAATTTTTTCTTATTTGTTAGTACTGCTAGTAAAATATATAATAACTGCAGTGATAGAATGTTTTCTGGTCTTTTTTGATTTAATAGGAATTGTTTTAGTATTTTTACATCAATATGGTACTTTCTATAGACTTCTACTATATATCCTTATAATCTTTGTTAAACTAAAGAAATTTCTGAGGAAAGAGTGATTTTTTGGAAGGCAGGTTAGGT
The DNA here is from genome assembly GCA_004027735.1 of Carollia perspicillata. Taxonomy (NCBI): domain Eukaryota; kingdom Metazoa; phylum Chordata; class Mammalia; order Chiroptera; family Phyllostomidae; genus Carollia; species Carollia perspicillata. The sequence continues at coordinate 124,377 of PVKM010000189.1, forward strand.
GTTAGGGGGATTCTGGGCAGCCAGAGGTCAGCAAGAAGGTACTGGGCATTTAGACGCCAAGGCAGTCGTCTCCATTAGAACTACGGCACCTGGGGCTCTTTTAAAGTTACCGTTGCCCAGGGTCTACTACACATCTTTCAGTCAGAATACCTGAGGGGTAGAGCTTGGGCATAAATACTGTTCATAAGGCTCCTGAAATGACTCTCCTGTGTGAGCAGAGTTGAGCACCCCACCAGGTACGGGAGAAGGAATGCCGTGGAATGAGAAACACGTGCAGGCATATGTGGACTATTTGGTCCCAGCTTGCTGGGCGTGATGAGCACACACCGCAGAGCGTGGGGGTGGAAGAGCAGAGTCGCATGCTTCAAGGAGGGCATGGTTCTTGTGAGCGGGGTGTTGCCTAGAGAAGGTAGAACGTATAAACTGGCAAAACTGTGGAAAGCCTGTCAATGCCAAGTGTGGTGGAGCAGTGTGGTGAAAGTGCAGATCTTCGTGGTCTTTAAAAAAAGAAATTTCCTCTTATTCTTTTACTAGTTGTTTCCTTTTCAACTTGGAATACATATTGAAATATAGCAAATCCTTTTAAAAGTCTATTAAAACTCATATTTTTTTCCTTCAATCGGTTATTGTAGAGAATTTCATGAATATATTCTACATAGAATATAGAATGAATTCTGCTTGGTCATAACATTATTCTCCTAGTATTCTGCTGGATTCGATTTTCAGATACTGTTTATATCATTTCGTAAGTGAAATTGGCCTTTGAACTATTCATCACACATTGATTGGTCCAAGTCCTGCCCTGCAATTTGTGTTCATTCAGTCTGAGTAGAGGTCCTTGTGTTCTGTTCTTCTCTTTACAGTTTTTTTCTCTTCTTTTCAAAGGATGATTCACAATTTCTAGTCACTAATAAGACTTCCTTCTCTTTTTCACTGCTCATTGGGTTTATCCTTGTTATATTAAAAAAATTGGGGTGGCCCTGGCTGGTGTAGCTCAGTGGATTGAACGCAGACCTGCAAAACCAAAGGATCGCGGTTCAATTCCCAGCCAGGGCACATGCCGGGGTTGCAGGCCAATTCCCAGCAGGGGACACAGGAGAGGCAACTGTACATTGATATTTCTCTCCCTCTCTCCCTCCCTTCCCCTCCAAAGATAAATAAATAAAGTCTTTAAAAACATTGGGGTGGGAGGTTCCACAGTCATCTACATTCAGTCTATCATCTTGACCCAGTTCCAATATACTGGGTTTTGCCATGTATAATGCGCTCCTGTGTATAGTGCACATGCATGTTTTTGGTCCAAACTTTCAGAAAAAAATCTTTTGTTTTAATTTTTTAAAAATTAAACAGGAAAGGAGACAGTTCTATTTCAGTTCTATTTTAAAAAAGAACAGCAATTTTTCAAAAGACTTTATTTATTTATTTTTAGAGAGAGGGGAAGGGAGGGACAAAGAGAGAGAGAAACATCAATGTGTGGTTCCTCTCACATGGTCCCCACTGGGAACCTGGCCTGCAACCCAGGCATGTACCCTGACTGGGAATCGAACTGGCGACTTTTAGGCTCACAGCCCGCACTCAATCCTCTGAGCTATTCCAGCCAGGGCTTGTTTTAATTTTTAATTCAATTATTTATTTATTTATATTTAGAAACAAAACTGATGATCATATACCAGGGCATTATTTTGCATATGGATATCATTATTGCTTTCTGGAGTTACACTTTTAATGCATAAATGTAAATGAAAGAATAAAAAACATTTATATAGATACAGAATTACTATTACCCATGTATAAAATGCATCCTTATTTTTCCCTCAATTTGGGCAAAAACGTGAGCATTATACATGGCAAAATATGGTAGTTGCTGCTGTAAGTATAAAAAAATTGAATGCCTATTTTGTAACTTCCTGCTGTATTAAATTCTCTTTTTAGGACTAATAGACTTTTAGTAATTGTTTAAAGTTTTTTAGATGAACAATGACTTTATATGCAAACAAGAATTTTATCTCCTTAGCAAAAGCTACATGTTACTTTTCTTTTCTCTGTCTTATCTCATTGACTAGCAATTCCAGACTATGTCAAATGCTCACGGTACGAGAGGACATTTTTATCTAATTTCTGATGTTACTAAGACTTCTATTTTCACCGTGCACATAAATATTTGCTATTGGTTTTATATAAACATTCTTGATCTTATGTGAGTTATATATCTTTGTTTCTTCTATTTCTAGATTACTAAGCCATCTTTTTTTAAAAAATTAAACATTCATGTTGAATTTTAATCAAATTCCTTTTGACTATTATCCAGAAAGTCAATGTTTTCTCCCTTGAGTTGATGAAATAAATACATTTCCCAATTGAGAGCAGTCGCTGTCATCCTTTTCTCCTGGGTATTCTGTCATGGCAGAGCAGGCTGATCATCAAGACCCAGACAAGTGCTAGGTTGGATGTCTCCTTTCAGTGAAGATGACAAGGTGGACGGACTGAAGTGTGCTTTTCTAGTTGTGTGTCTGTGTGTGTTTTTTTGTCATGGCAATAAATTATCATCACTCTCCCAAAACCTAACCCATCCCCAAACAGAACAAGAGAACAAGGGCCTGCAGAGTCAGCTTCCTGGCCAGGGTGCGGGTACATGCTGTAGCCATTGAGCAAGATGAAGCCAGCAGGCTAGAAAATTATGAACCTGGCTGTTGACCAACTAAGTAACCAGGTGCAGACATCACAGGTTTTCTCCTTGCCAGTTCAACATGCCAAAAGGGCATGCAAGGGCTGAGTGCATTCAGATTCTCTCTAACGCAGCTTCTGTTTTCCCCTCCTCATTTTGTTTGTTTTTTGATTAGGGGATTTAATTCTGAAATGCTTCATATTTAGCAGTTTTATACAATGCCAAACTCTTAGAACTCAGACTCGGGATGTCCAATGGCTATCGGCAAATGCTGTTCTTGCGAACCATGTTCAGCAACTGTGCCCAATTATCTCCTGTGCTCACAATTATTTCCACAAGGTACACCCTGAACCTCTCTAAATACAAAGCTAATGAATTATGTGTGGGGGAAAATTTTTTTTAAGTGTTCCATAAAGTCATAAAAAGTGAGCCGTCTTTCCATGAGAATGTGATTGTAAAGACCTTTCTTTGTGTTTAATTATAGGGTAAGAAGACAGGCGAAACATTTTAAGGTCTTAATGATGAGCCTGTAGGCTAGATTCCCAAATTGTGAGAGTATTCAAGGTGTTCTCACTACCCAAAAATATGCTCAGTGAAGGGAGACGTAGGAAACTCTAAGATGCCTCCTAGGCTGCAGCACCTGTGCTGACCGAACCAGCGAAGGGTCTCGTTGCCTGCTCTGCCACAGCTCCTTTCTCGGAGGAGAAGCTTTGCATAGGCAGTGGTCACAGCTATTATTTTATTTGTCCTCATTACCATGGCCTTGTCACACATACACATGACAGGCTGGACGGGCACCTGAGGTAACCTTTGCTGGAAGTGTTTTTGGATGAATCACATTGCCCTCTCAGTAAGGCAGAATTGGCTGCACAGAGAGACTGTTGCCCGTTAGGGACTGGACGTGAAGATCACAGGTTAAGTTAGGGCAAGGGAGGTCTTAAGAAGCCAAGTGCAAGTTAAAATTATGAGGGAGGAAAGACTTTGAGGAGACACAGGACAATGAATGGCAAAAGGAGAAGGAGAGAACAGCGGTGCTAAGGAAAGCAGATAAGCCCTAAGAAATGAAGCGACCTTGGTTCCTGATAGTTCCTTAGCTCTAGTTCTCAACAAGGCACCGGGATATAGTACAATTTCCTGTTCTTGGGTTTTTGTAAGATCCTCATGAATTCTCATCATATTTGCCCTTTCTCATTAGCTTGAGAGTTCTTGCTATCGAAGAGCCTGGCCCAAAACACTGACGATATGGGAAGTCCATCTTATCTAATTTGCCTACCTCATAGAAAATCTGTAGGATTGGAGAATGAACTTTTTCTTTTAAAGATTTTTTGTTTATTTACTTTTAGAGAGTGGGGAAAGGGGAGAAAGAGAGAGAGAGAAACATCAATGTGTGGTTGCCTCTTGTGCACCCCATACTGGGGTCCTGGCCTGTAACCCAGCGTGTGCCCCGACTGGGAATGGAACCGGTGACCCTTTGGTCCACAGGCCCATGCTCAATCCACCAAGCCACACCAGCCAGGGCAAGAATGAACTTTTTGGTGCAGGCTGGGAATGCCCAGGGCTTGAGGACTTAAGGTTTGCTGGCAGGTCTGAGATCTCATCGCACTCCAACTCACAAGGCCCAGTGGTCTGTCCCTGCAAGGAGGGCTCATCTGATGCTTTCAGGTCATGAGGGAGTATTTGCTAATGATGCTGGGTGGACTGTTGACCTGCTTTCACCATCTACACCTCTAGGGTTGTTCATGGTGACAATGCCACTCTACATTTTGGTGAACAAAAAGCAAAAGAACAAAAGGTGAAAATTAATTGCAGGGAGTGAACATACTAGGAGAATATTTCTAATTTCAGCTTCATGGAGGAAGAGAAGGCATGAATGTAATACAAGTTTGAGCCAGGAATTTTCCAAGCACTCCAGGATTTCTACAGAGTCTGGAGCCATGCTTCAAGGCTCAATTCACAGAGCAGCATTGCTTGAAGTTGGAGCTTGAAGGATGATTAGGATTTGAATGTACAGACTCGAGAGGAATGGCATCCCTTGTGGAGAAAATAGTGTAATGGAGGATGTGGACAGGGTCAAGTAGGCTGTGTATACAGAAAACTAAGGACAACTCATTTCCACTGGGGTGCTAAGGAAGGTAAATGGAGACTAAATCCTGCAATGCCCCCTACACAGGCAAAGTGAGCATCAGAGTTTCATTAATGAGAGAGTGAGTCATCAGCCATACTTAAGAATATTAACTTGGAAGCAATGTGCTGTGAAAAGGGGAGTAAGGGAAGAGCAAAAGTCAGGAGACCTGGTGAAAGAGAATAAGAGACAGTGTCATTTTTAAAAAAGGTGAACAAGAAGAGAGCAAATGAGAAAAAAGTTACAGGTGAATGGCTCAGATGGGCCCTGAAACGAAGCAGTCCGAGTTACTCTTGGATGCTGCTTGCTTGTGTTTTTGTAAGGATGCAGAGCCTCTTAGGAAAGTGGGGAATGCTAGAGGAGGGGGAGGGGATGGGGAAGAGGGGAAAATAATGGGGGAGGGGAGGCCATTCTTGAATCACTCTAAGAAGCTTCAAAGACTCAACTGATGAGTTAACACACCCTGTCTCACTTAGGGAAAGACTCAGAAAGACACACTTATGTCATGGCAAAATTAGACTGAACGTTTCATGTCTGCACTGTGGGAAGTGTGTCGGTCTATGTCTGCAAAGTATATGTCACTAAATTCTTCAATGTGTTTGTAATTTGTTGAAAATGTAAAAAAAAAAAAAAAAAACCCAGTCTTCCCCCCCACCCCCAAGAGAATTAAAGCTCTACTATGGTCTATAGCCTTAGATTTTTATTTCACTGTGATAATTTTCAAATCACATAAAAGTTTCCCACGTATAACCAATTTATGATTCCAAATTAGGAAAATCGAAGACCTTCTGTCTTAGCACATTGCATTTCTGATAAGACATTTTTTCCACAATGACATTTGAAGGATCTCTGGAGGTGACCAGTGGGACAGTAATATTGAGTGAATGTAGAGTTTTAATTATAGTTTTATTTCATTGCAAGTGGGTAATGTGAAAAAAAAAGCCATCAACAAAGGAAATAATTGTTCTGAAGAATTACATCTGCACTGCATTCTCTGTTAAAAATTTCTTATTAAAAACGTGTTTCTTTAAAAGTAACTCAAAGCAGCTGATGAAATAAAGAGCACGGAAAATTTCAAATCCCAGTGCAAACTTAGATTCATCGAGGGTCATTTGCCAGAGACTTGACTCAATGGCAAAAGAGCTTTTCACCATTTCTCACATCCCTTCACCGGGCTTCATACTTAAGGCCTGATGCCTGCAGCTTTATTTCCAATGCTGGGTATTTTCCACTTAAACACTTCCTTTTCATAATACTTCTAGTGTCTCTGGAGTATTATTACTGTTTGATTTTTCCGTTTAATAATGACTCTGACTGTTGTGTTTCTTTATTTTAAGAGAGTGGATAAAGAAAGATTAAGCCATTGACAGCGTTCCTAAAAAGGAGACCGTCCTGAAAACCATCCTGGGGTGTTTTAGCTGCCATCGAAGACTAGTGTGTGAGAAATGGTAGTTATTGAGATCATTCCCAAACATCCCCTAGCTTTGTTGAAAACACGAAGATCAGACCTGCTGAGAGGTCCCTGGGGCAAATCTTACATAAGATCATTGAAAAATGTGCCCATCTCCTTGAAGCTGACGCTGCTGGTGAAAGGGAAAGAAATGAATAGTCAGAAGAAGAGAGGCCAAAACTCAGAATCAGGCTCATGCTCAGTAGAAGAGGAAAAGGCTCCTCAATGAATTTAATGAGCACCTACTATGCATGAGGACATCGCCGAACACTGTGGGAATTCCCCCATCTTGAAGGCACTTACAGTCTGTTGAAGAGACCAAGCGAATATCATCTCCCTGTAATCTCTCTAAATGGAGTCTCTCTTGTTCTTTCCCTTTAGGGAACATCACAGTTTCCGTTTGTTCTATTCTTTTTTTTTTTTTTCACTTTTAGAACACTTTCTACATGTGTAATTGTACATTTTTTGTTTACCTGTTTCCTTCTATTCCTGCGCACACCCCCACCCCCTGAACAAAAGTGTAGGGGCTGTAGTAGTTTTGCTATTGCGTTATATGCAGTAGCTAACATGGTACCTGGCAGAGTAGGTACTCAATAAATATTTCTTCAGTGAATGAATAAATGGACGAATGAATGAATAAAAAAACTGACAAGATGGACTGGGGAAAGTGTCAGATGATAGCAGAATGAAACCACGCTGAAACCACACACAGCTAGAAAGAGCCTGTCGAATCCATGTTTGACAAGGAGGAGCCACTTTCTTTACTGGACTCGACTCCAAATTGCAGGTGGGGGTGTGTTCCTGTGTCAGTGTCCCGAAAGGTCTCCTCATTGAGCACCTCAGAGGCAGTAAAGGAATCAAGGAGGATGACTGACATGCTATTAAAAAAGAACTTCCTACATGTTAGTCTACATTAACGTTACCATTACATATTCAGAGGCTGAAATTTCGATGGTGAAGACCACTTCCTCCTCTCTGAGGAAGCGCTGAGAAGCATTGTCCAGGGAGGCTCCTCTAGATTCCCCTGCTTTTGGTGTCTGCTGACCTCCTCTGAGTCTGACACTGGTCCTTCACATACTCTTCCTGCCTGGGAATCAGTCACTTCCCTGTTTCAGGGTCTTTATTACTATTTGTAGATTATTATTCTCAGGCTCTGAAAATGTGTTTGCTCAAATTTCACTTTAAATACAGCCTGTATCATTTGGTATTTATAGAAATTTTACTTCCTTCTACTATCCATTGCAAAAAACCCTCCTGCCTATTATAGTTCTATATCTGCATTTGTGGCCTCAGCAATGATAAGAACAATATCAACAATAAGAATAACATGGCCACTACTTATTTATTACTTCATGTGTGGCAGGCATTGTGCTAATTTGTTTAAGTGACTCATTTAATCTTTGCCATTGACAAGGAAGCTCAGGCATATAGAATGTACTAAATAAAGTGGTGTAACTGCTGCAATATGCAAAGCCTTCTTTTTTGCTCATGTTACTGTCCGTGTATTTTAGTGTTGATTGCACACAGTTGCTTAGGGACAACTTTCACACAGGCTCCTTCCTCTAGGGGGTCAGAATCCTACCTTAGGGCCTCTGAATCTGGTGGCAGCTGATAAGAGAAAGGAGAGAGAATGTGGAGGAACAAACAGAAGGGTTTGGAGTCCAGATCTAGAAGTGGTAGATCCCTTCTGCTCAAATACCACGGGCTAGAAATCAATGTCATGGACCCATGTAAATGCTAAGGAGCTGGGAAATGTGGTCTTGTTATAGACCCAAGAAGAAGAGAAAATGGTTTGAGCAAGTATCTTGCTAGTTTGTGGTACATGGAGCTTAAGTGACTTATTGTCTTAAGTGACTTATAAGACAATAAATAAATGCAGATCTGGGACTCAAAGCCATGTCAGTTGGACATGATGGCCAAGCTGTTAACCATATGTCTCTATTTTATTCTTCTTACCCATCAATTTTTGTTTCTGTTTATGTATATTGCCCTATAGCCACACCAGAAGGGAAGGTGATTACCTGTTCTTTGTCAGGAAGACTCAACCACCTGATTAAGGACCAGGCTGAAAGTCAAGTATTCGAAGGGGCAGGAAAATGGATGCTAAGTCACTTCCTCTGTGAAGGCTAAAACCTCCCTGTCTATGTCAGTAGCTCGGGGCCGCTGTTCCTGCTTATATCATGAGGCCACATTAGACTAGGGTCTTGGGAGCTTGCCTGGTGTCCAGCCTGCTTATGCACTTGGCTGAAGCACAGGTGTAGTCTCCCGTTGCTGCATGGGGAGGGCCTTATACCTGTGCGATGGGTATAA